>ONZH01029953.1:0-102839 GCA_900303285.1 Rhinella marina
TTCTGTCTGTAGCTACCCTGATATAACTTTGCCATACTCTTCACACTTCTCATATGGACTCTTTTACCTGAAATGTAATTTCATTTTCATTATCACCTTAAAATTAAGATGCTCTTAGTTGAATCGGTGTGTTAACCACATAATCCTCCACTGGACTCTGTTAAACTTCAATGTGCTAAAAAAATTGCCGGAATTAAAATGAAAATCTATGTATATAATTAACAGGCTACAACAGGACACGAAAAGAGGTTGTTATCGGAGAAAAAAAACACCCACTTGAGAAGGAAACAGGGACGAAGATACATTCATCTACTGACAAGAGACAAAATGTTCCTAAAAAAAAAAAAAGGATTAAAGACATTTGTTGACTGAGGGCAAGGACCACGCCTGATCATCAGTCAGTCATTTTGAGGAAATTCTTGAATGATCATGGTTGCTTATCTCTAGTGTGGACAAAGAGATCGACATGTTGGCATTCAACATATACTGTATATGCAGGCCAACTTGTCCGAGAGGACAACATGCAGAGGCTCGGGGTACTCTAGATGGAATAAAACTGGGTTTCCATTGTCAGGTTGTTTAATGCAGTTTTTGATGCCAAAGCCCAAAATGGATCATTAATGGGCGAGAAACATAAAGTAGAAAAAAGAGACTTCTCTTATTGTGAATCCATTCTCATCAATAAAAAAGACCTAAAAGTGGAAACCAGGCCAGTATGTGAAAGTACCACAGTAAAATTCCCCTCAACAGGACTTGATTGTGTTGGTTTATCATATATACTGGATTATTGGGCAATCATAGAAAAGTATATAAAACTGATTTGTAAGAGCAAAAAGCACAGTTCAAATGTAAAACAAAATTTGTGTTTAGAACTTTTATTATTTAATGAGAGTACAAGTCTTCTGCTTCTATGAAACTGCATATTAGGCCTCATGCACATGACCAAATGTTTTCACGCATTTGCTATCCGCATGTTTTAAGGATAGCACATTGAATGATTCATTTCTATGGGACACGTACATATTTTTGTCATATCCAAGTGGCCATTTAGCAAATTAGAGAACTTATTGCGGATCAGAATAGTCATTTCTATTGAGGAAAGAGAGAAAAACATTGAATGCACATGGAAGGTGTCCGTATTTTGCAGATCCATGGTTTGAGGACAGAAACACAGACACAGACGTGTGCCTTATATTATAGATCTAAGCTAAAACCAAGTCCTGTTTTTTTTTTTTTTTTAGATTTTCTGGATTATCAAATGCTAATATAAAGAAATATTGCTGCATTATAAAATATACAAAAGTACTCTTGATACCTCAGCAGTAGCAATATTATTCTGATATATAATAATATACTGTTCAATCTTGCTCCATTTAGTTAGTGGTGTTCTGATAATAACAGGGCTATGGGAAATTTCCTAAGGTTAAAAGCATTCCTGCCAGCCCATTAGCCGGGCATACTGGGTACAGGGCTTTTGTCTTGATTATTATTATTGCCCTGCTAACAGAATCAGATCAATTCTCATAATAACCAAAAATTATCTAAAACGTTACAAAAATGAGTTGATGTTGTTAGGAGACAGATGTATATAAAGACAAGCATTCAGGGGCATAGCTATAGGGGGTGCAGAAGTAGCAGTTGCTACCGGGCCCAGGAGCCTGAGGGGGCCCAAAAACAAAAGTATTTTAGAAAGTGCAAGCTGGTCAAGTTACACCTCTGGCTGGAGGGAAGGGGTTAGGTAAAAAATTTGGCATGGGGGTGAAGGTTGGCGTTCCAATTTTTGCCTCAGGCTACGAAGGCTATATGCTTCCTGGCCCATAGCCACAAAGCACTAAGGGAAGGGGACACAAGCTGAACTCTTGCACCAGATACGCCCCTGCGCCCGTACATATTCCATAGCTGTTCCCGACTCCCTCCTGGTTTCCCCATACACTTACACGTTCGGTTCGGCTGAATGTATATGTGTATTTGATGGGAAGAGCAGAAAAAGCTGCTTCCAGACACTTCAGGAGGAGGCTTATCTCCCGGGAAAACAAAAGTATCGGGTGAAAATATTAATTTTGCCTGATCTTTGTTTCCACGACAGATGATGTCGGGAGGTTCTCACACACATTACAGCCGGTTTGGCTGACGAAAGACTAACGTGTATGGCCAGTTTTGGCCACAAATCAGCATTGGCATTCACCTTCTAGAATGCTGTAATAGTCCTATATAACATCCAATGGACTGTGCTCAGAAAGATAGAGCAGCACTGTCTACATATCACCATTCTCAGCACAGAGCGAACTGAATTTGCTGGCTACATTGCATTTATGAAATGTTCTCATTAAAGAGAAGAATCTGTTCTGTGCAGTTTTTGTATCCAGAGCTTCCCTGCCCTTAAGGGACCTGATTCTACAGTGATAAGTTGATACAGTATAGGGCACAGTACTGAACTCACAGCAAGATATCTGTAAATACCACCTATTACTCATTGTTAAGTCAATTGTGTATAATTGCAGTATTGTTTTAAGCTCCAGCCTCGATATACGCTCTCTTTTATGCCCTTGTACTTGAGATCAGATTTACATGTGTCATTTGCCGTTTAAGTATGTTAGGAATTATCTGTCTATAAATAACAAATTAATCCAATGCTAGTATGAAAAATCTGAAAATTTGATTTCTTTTTTGAGTGATTTATATACTATGTTTTATCTAAATGGCAGTTACAGGATTTTATTTCCAATTTTATTTTCTTAAATTTTTCCCCCCAATTTTATTGCTAAAGGTGAAGCACCTGCCATACAATAAAGCAACTATTTTTTCTATTGCTCCATTGCAAAAGCAGAAAATGGAGCAACTATGCAAATAGTCTTAAATGGAGTCAGAAGAGAATGGCCTACTAAGCAGTAACATTGCTGTGTAGGTCACTTACAGCAGTTTTCAGGATCGAAATCGGTCACACAAACCCACCTTCATCAGGGGCATAGTGACCGTTGGCAACCAGGGCAAATGCACTGGGCGCAGAGGCGCAGGTGGGGAGGGGTGTAGCGCGAACCTGCCAGGTGGTTTGTTTACATGGTAAAGCAGTGAGCAGTCTGTTCCCTGCTTCACCGTTCTGCTGAGGTCCGGTACTCCCCAGCAGGCCACACATTGCACTGCTGGGTGTATGGGGAGAGCGATGAAAGCATGGGAATCAGCCTCCTGCACAGCCAGCAGCGCGATGTGCATGTGTGAGTGCGTTATGCTGCTGGTGAGGAACACCGGATGTGTTCACGAGACTTTTTTTTTAGCTAGAGAGGGCACTAGGGGCCAAAGAGGAGCACAAGGAGGACATAGCTACTGTGAAGGGGCAACAAAAGGGACATAACTAAAATGAAGGGGCCACATGGTGGGTATAACCACTTTGAAGGGGCACAAAGGTGGGCATAACTACTGTGAAGGGGCACAAAGGTGGGCATAACTACTGTGAAGGGGCACAAAGGTGGGTATAACTACTGTGAAGGGGCACAAAGGTGGACATAACTACTGTGAAGGAGCACAAAGGTCAGAAGAACTACTGTGAAGAGGCACAAAGGTGGGCATAACTACTGTGAAGGGGCACAAAGGTCGGCAGAACTACTGTGAAGAGGCCACAAGGAGCACATAACTACTGTCAAGGGGCTACAAGGAGGACATAACTACTGTGAAGAAGATACAAGGAGGACATAACTACTGTGTGGGCAAAACAATGTGGACATTTCTGCTGCAAAGGAGAGGCATCATGCAGGTATTAGTACTGTGTAGTAACACTAAGGGGAAATGACCTAGATTACCCTGTTATACACTGGGATGGCTTGGTCTTAAAGGGCCAACATGGTGCCCCCTGCTGGGGATTTCACAGGGGCAGTTACCATCCCTTCCTTATGTCATTATTCTTTTTGCTATATCACCACAGGGCCTTGTTCCCATTCCAGCAGACATCACGTCGACACGCCAATGAAACCCTGGATGAGGCAGGACCAATTGGTTCTTTCATTTATTGCAAGGTGTATTGGTACTGCCGTGTACCCTATGACGTAGCTTCAGCTGTAGACAGGCTCATAACTATGCGTCTCCCTGGTACATGCATGTATGAGGTGGATTCAGGAGTTTTCTCATTTGAAGATTGTGCTTTAAAATGGTTTTCCAGGATTTTTGAACCAATGACATATACACCAGAGACCCCTGATGCCTTTTCAAACATCCGATCAGCAGGGTCTCAGGTATCAAACCCCTCACCAATCAGTTCAAAAATCTCAGAAAATCCCTTTAGGTCACCTAGCAGTGTTAGTGGTATACTTCTGTATTAAACTTCTGACAAACCTCTCTTTCATACAATATCCTCCTTGTTTGTATAGACAAGCCCTAAATAGACTTACGTGTCTCCATGGTTATCGACTACAAATTCTGGGTAGTCTGATCCTGCAAATATATATATTATTTATATCTTCCTTCTTATCTGCCGTCTGCATGTTAGCAAGAATAGGGGGCAGAGGGAGTGAAGTATAGTAACTCAAGGATCAGACTACAAAAGCTTTATTTGTAGTCTGTAACCATGGTGATGTACAGTTCAGCATTGGAGATAAATACATAAGCCCATATGATGGGTAAAAACTTGCTTTGTTAATTCAAAGTGAATGTGGTGTTAAATATTACTCTTCCATGGCGATACTGGTAGTGTTTGATATAGTGGGTCTTGAAGTATGACCTGTGACCCTGTTAACACATTTATGCTGGCCACTTTCCCCATTTGGGGATTACATGGGTGGAACCAGGTCAGGTATTTATTCCATGTCAATACTGTTCAGTGCAAATTCAGAGTTCTGCAGTATTTCTTTATGTGTAACTTTTAGAAAATGTTGCCCAAAGATGTTTATGCAGTTTTTTTTTTAGCCAAAGTCAGGGGTGATACAAATGGAAGAGAAAGTAAAGAGGGAAGAAATCTAATCAATTTTGTATTAATTTTTGGTTTTGGCTTATACGGAATGCATCACTTTCTGTTTATAAATTATTTTTTATTCTATTTGATAAACATTATTATGGGGGCAGCCATATTGCCTGGACTGGTGTTAACAGCACTTGGAAATGCCTTACAGCAGCCACCATTAGCCTTACATACAATAGTTTGGAGCTGGCCTTATTGACTATGGGAGAGTCTTCTGGGCATGATCCGTGACCCGTGCAGAGGTCAGGAAGGAGTAGATAAACTGTGATATTACCTACTGTGAATGGGTGGATTCTTTGTTATCTATAGATAGGTGATACCTGTCTTTGTAATCTTGCCTGTGATGATAATGAGGTGACTGCTGAAAAGTGATCTGTACAGATCAAGAAGTGGTTTCTATTGTTAGGCTTAGTGGCCAGTGTGAAAACTGATTGATTTTATGATTTTTTTTAAATATAGACAGTGATATGGAAATCACCTTTAAAAAAGCTGCACAAAATTTGCAACAAAACATGCATGTGTTATTTCATGCTTAAAGGTTAGTACCATCTTTTGTGAACCTATGCTAAATGGAAGGGGACTGAATAAATAACTTGGTATGAGAAGCCTTAAAGGGTGGAATATATACATATAACTATTTTTACTGTTTTTTAAATCTTGAAATAGTCTTTTGCATTTTTTTCTAATGTACATACAGAACTGATTTTAGGTTTCTGCCTTTTGGATTTCATTAATAACTCTGACAGAATGGTGTCAGTTATTCCAAACGAGACGTACAGAAAAACAACCTCAATTCTCTTGACAAGGGCAGCTATAGTACCAGAAAAGATGTATTAGACTGAGCTTGGTATTTTTTAAGAAATTATTCTTCAAACTGGGTTCCGACATTTTCCGTTTACCAAACTATTCAGATTATAAGAATTTTTTTTATATATAAAGTTATAAAACATAACAATATATTTTCTATACAGTACAGTTCCTTTACTCCGCCATCTTAAAGGGTTGACCAGCTAATTTTGTTTAGAAAATGCTCAAAATAGTGTACAATTGGTAACATAGTGTAAAACAGAGACTCAGCTCTCTACGCAACTGCTGAGCCCTCTGCAGTGCAAGACTCTGGAAGATGTCAGGGCTCCATGTGATTACATTTCCACTGCCTGGACCTGTGAAAGTGCAGAGGGCAATGTGCACATACTAAAACGTCAGCAATGTAGGCAAATATGAACATGGGACCAACACAGATGTCTTCAGCTGCCAAGTGCACATGGAACAGGTCAGCCAGTTTTATAGGTACAGATCTGCTGGCAGATGCCTTTAAAGAGTAACTAAACTTTTGACCAAAATTTTAACAACATGTTCCTAATGCCCTAATAATAGTTTTTCTAATATACTTTATTAAGGCTTTTTGTATTTTTTAATATACTTTACCCCCCAAAAACAAAACAAAAAAACCCAAAACACACCATTCACTGTGTGCTTAAAAGTGACATTTCTGAGTACGGAGTATGGACATGATATTTTATGAATGGGCTGCACCAGCGCTGTGGGTACAGGCAGGAGTGCATATTGCTGCTACTGGCCGTGCCCTCTGGAGATTTACTAACTCCTGGCATAGTACATGGGTAGAGAGCTATGCCAGGATTAGCTGAGTGGAGCGGCTCCTGCTTCTTCCTGCTCCGCTAAGCTAAGAGTCCTGCATGTCAGCACTTAGCTGAGCAGGCAGATGCAGGAGCCGCTCAGCTAATCTTGGCATAGCACATGGCTACAGGGTACCCATGTGCTATGCCAGGAGTTAGTAAACCTCCGGGGGGCAGGAGCGAACATTGCTGCCTGTGCCCCCCAGTACTCCCTGCACATCTGAGGCCCCATTCATAAAATGTCATGTCCGTACTCAGTACACCAGTGTACAGAAGTGTCAGTTTTAAGTGCACAGGGAATGGTGTGCTTTAGGAGGGTAAAAGTGTAATAAAAATACAAAATTAAATTAATAAAGTATATTAGAAAAACTATTATTAGGGCATGAGGAACATTTTATTAAAATTTTTGTTCAAAAGTTTAGTTACTCTTTAAAAAGTAGCAAGTAGTCTACTTTTCCATCTTTGGTACATTAAGTCTAAGAAAAAAAAGATTTGATTTGCTTAAAGGAACCAGGCAGACCAATTATTTTCAACCATGAGAAAAAATGATTTACAATGCTATGCATTTTCAGTTTCTCATTTCATTTTCAGTGACAATTTTTCAAATACTGGATTTCAAAACACAGTGGTTCTATGTATGATGTGTTATTAGAATTGGGTTATGGTAATGGAAATAAGCCAATTCTCAGTTTTAAACCACATATAACATTATAATAATAATGATAATAATAATATATGGGAAGAAGTACAGTATAATGTATATTCTATGAATCATATATATACCTAGAAGATTCCAATATTCCATGCTACATTGGAAAAAAATATCACCATTTAGACAGGGTGGTTTTACGAGGGTCACAGGGTTGTAAAGTTGTTAAGGTTGATGAGGCGACTTCTATATTTGAGTAGCCATGGAATGAAAGGGATATTAATGATCTCAAATTCTGACATCACCAGATATAAGTCCATTATTTTATCTGCTTGTGTCCTCTTCACTGGAAATTAATGAGTAGATAGCAATTTCATTTCCTCGAAATCCAAACTAGCCTATTAATACTCTAAGGCAGATGGTTAGCCTGATTTATTAATTACATATTCTAAATTACATTAGTGATAGTGACCAATTAAAATGTCCCCTTCAGCAGACCTTACAGGCTGTCATGTAGTCTGGATGCTGATTCATGCTTACAGCTATTACATGGAAAGCACGCGTTATTCCCCTTTTCATAACCATCATTACCGTCTCTGAGAATGTCCTTAAGCAAATGCCAAGCAGAGTTTCAATGAAATGTTTACTGTGTAGACAAATATCTCAGCGATCCCGGTAATCAGAGTTCTCCATCTGTACTGGCTGTGCGTGCCGCCTTAGTAGCTACAGTACAATTACTTAAGAGATTACTCGATGCTAATTAATGGATTACTTCAAGCTATGGAGCTGGGCTGAGATTGCCATTTGGCACAACTCAATGTGGCAGAGTTATCAAAAGGTTCACAGATTTGGTGTAAATATTCATTTCTGTGATGTCTACAACATACAGTGGTCCCTCAAATGACAACATTAATTGGTTTTTGAGATGACCATTGTACGTCGAAACCATGGACGCAGCTTGGGCATCCGGGCTTTACATGGTTCGATGTTGCAATCGATTGTTGGGAAGAAAGCATTCCTTCCTAACCATCTCTTGCTCGTGAGTGGAGCAGACCACATTAACATGCGACGATCTTCTCTACAGTATGGGAAGGAGCAATCGCTAATGCCATCACTTGTCCCCATAGAGAGTCATTGTTGCCGGCTGCAGAGTGCTGTTTAGACATTCAAGTGTTTCACTATAGACTTTAAAGGGGTTGTCCACCCTTAATTAAGTATGGCCTATCCTTAGAATAGGCCATCACTAACTGGTTGGCAGGGGTCCGTTAACCCACAACTCCCACCGATCAGCTGTCAGGCAATAGCTCTGGTGCTGGAAGCAGACAGCTCTGTTTACTTTGCAGCGGACTTTGTAGCTCGTCACTGCAATGCTGCTCCTATTGAAGACAGTGAGAGCAGCGCTGCAGTGACAATCTCAGTCCACTACCATGTAGATAGAGCTGTCTGCTTCCAGCACCAGAAGCTACCGCCGAACAGCTGATCGTAGAGGGAAGTATCACACTCTGCCAATCAGCTAGTGATCAGTGACAGGCCGTTAAAGGGTGGACAATAACTTTAAAGTAACAGGTGGGCAAAAAAATACACTGCCGAAAAAAGTGTCACAGTGATGTGTGTAAAACTGGCCTCAGATGTTGATAAATATACTTCTCTCACTGCAACTAATAAACTGAGCCCTATCAGACCCTGGAACACCTACAGTATTTTGTTTTTAGGATCTCTGCTTGCTGCCATTCAATAGGAACTTCATCGCTTACTCCCAGTGGATAAAAATCTGTCCCGGTCATGTGATGGATGAAGATACAATTGGTAAAGGTGGTTACACTGCACTACATATATGGATGCGCAATATAAACCTATCTTTACCAACCTCATCTTCATTCAGGCTTGCTCTAAAGTACCTTGAGTACTGGTGCCTTTGAGGAACGCAGCAGCTAATTTGGATAAAATGCTAAATTTGGCAATGCTTTAAAGTAGGCTACATCCACATCTGCATCCGGGTTGTCCGGGCAGACAATGCTGGATATCAGCTGGACAAAAAAACTGTGCATGCAGCAGTTTTGTCCAGCTGATTTGTGACATATTTGCCGGGTAGCGGCTAGATCTCTGCCTGACACCACTATAGTCAATGGGGGCTGGCAGGAAGGCGGCAGTATACAGCAATGCCGTATCCGGAGAGCTCTGACAGGTTGTTCTCTACAGGAACGGCTTACCAGAGATCTCTGCAGCAAGTGTTAAACTTGCCCACATTTGGTCAACTTTGGCAAACTTCACTCCTGTGCAGACTACACTACTTCATGGTGCACCGTATATTTTTGGCTATAACTGGTCATGCGATCATCACATGGACGCTCAGTAGATCATAAGGCACAGCTGTAATAACTGTGTTGTCATACCACACAATTCTCCGGGTGATCATCAGGAACGAACCTTATTACAACCACTCATTCGCAATAATAGGCCCCTGTAAATGTGCTGCTGATCGCTAGATGAAAGAAAAAAACACTCGCTCATCTGTTGAAATGATCTTTCGTGCAGCACATTAAATCATCGTTCTGGGAGAAGACTGTGCTGTGTAAACTCAGGAACAATAAGTCTGGATGAAGACAAGTGACAGCAGTGGCCATCACTCGTCCTCGTACAGTGGAGGTAATTGCTGCATGTAAGTACAATTCTTTCCTTCACGAACGAGCATATAGTTGTCCAGAAGGAATGGTCCCTTCCTGATAATTTCCCTGCTCTGCCGGTCAGTGTACACAGGCATGGGATTCAGCCAGTTCCATCAGGTTGTACAGATCCGGTTGTTAAAATTACAGATCCGGCTGGCAGCTGATGAAGAGCCCTTCCATTCCATAGTTTAGCTCCTTAGGCTTTTTAAAAGTTGAGTGGTATGTGTGTGTAGTGTATATATAGTGTATTTATGTATGTGTACCATGGATATGATGTATTTATGTGTGTGTGTTGCATATATGTGATGTATATGTAAACATGTCTCATGACGCCGCATGTCTGCCGTTGAGTAGGGAACCGTTGTTAAAAATTTGAATCCCACCCCTGAGTGTACACCCATCTTTACTGTAATCGGCCCTTCACTTGTATCTACAACATGACTCTGACAGATTTGTATACACTTGAAGCAAACTATGAAGGTTCTTATTGAATGGCTGCAGGCAGAGATCTTGAAGACCTTGAGGGACGTTTACAAAAAGTGTAATGAAAGCCCATATAGAAAATTAAGAGTTAAAAGGGTTGTCCAGTGATTAATATTGATGGGCTATTATCATAGGTCACCAATATCTGATCGGCAGGGTGCACCCCCGGCAATTAGCTGTTTGAAATGGAGGCAGCACTCCATGCAAGGTCTACTTCCTCTTCATTACACTATGTGTCGTCTCCTATGGATCGGTGGCGTAGTGTAATTACAAGCACTCGCTCCATTCACTTGAATGGAGCAAGTACTTGTATTGCACTGCACTTCTCAGACGATGTGCAGTGTAATGACGAGGAAGCGGCGCTCGCATGGAACGCCGCCTCCTCTTCAAACAGACTGATCAGCCGATCAGATATTGATGACCTATCCTGACGATAGGTCATCAATATTAACAGCTGGACAACCCCCATAAACATGCAATCCATAATACCCAGTTAATTCAACTTTTCCCTTGTTTTATCACTGTGGAGTTCCATGGGATGAAGTCTTTTTTGAACAAGGTTCACTCAAATCATGATGAATCAGATCCTATTCACTTCTATTGGACCAAATTTATACTAAAAGGAATCTGTTAATTTACAGAATCAACAAACTGTAGCTTCCTGCTTCACAGGTAGGGAGACACATTGAGGCATACATCTACGGCCGAAACAATGGCCACTAGAGGATGCCATGTTGCAGCCGAAATTAGGATATGTTTCAAATGAGGATGAATGCATTACCTATGACTGGCGCGCGCACTGCTGAATATTGGGCTGTGTAATACAGCCTTAAAGGTGAGGGTTGTCATTGGCTGGAGTGGTGCATGTCACCATGCCCAGTGTCAGGACCGGAAGATGGAAAGAAAGAAGGCAGCGCAGAAAACTGTAACAGGGTGCAGCAGGTAAGTATGAATCTTCTGTTTCAGGGGCAATGTTTATCTGGAAACCCCTATAAGGCTACCTGTACACCATCAGGTTTTCAGATGAAGTTTTAAGGTTTAAATCAGGTGTGAAGCATAAAGGGAAAGATAGTACAGTGCTGGCCAAAAGTATTGGCACCCCTGCAATTCTGTCAGATAATACTCAATTTCTTCCAGAAAATGATTGCAATCACAAATGCTTTGGTAATAATATCTTCATTTATTTTGCTTGCAATGAAAAAACACAAAAGAGAATGAAAAAAAGTCAAATCATTGATAATTTTACACAAAACTCCAAAAATGGGCCGGACAAAAGTATTGGCACCCTCAGCCTAATACTTGGTAGCACAACCTCTAGACAAAATAACTGCGAACAACCGCTTCCGGTAACCATCAATGAGTTTCTTACAATGCTCTGCTGGAATTTTAGACCATTCTTCTTTGGCAAATTGCTCCAGGTCCCTGAGATTTGAAGGGTGCCTTCTCCAAACTGCCATTTTGAGATCTCTCCACAGGTGTTCTATGGGATTCAGGTCTGGACTCATTGCTGGCCACTTTAGAAGTCTCCAGTGCTTTCTTTCAAACCATTTTCTAGTGCTTTTTGAAGTGTGTTTTGGGTCATTGTCCTGCTGGAAGACCCATGACCTTTGAGGGAGACCCAGCTTTCTCACACTGGGCCCTACATTATGCTGCAAAATTTGTTGGTAGTCTTCAGACTTCATAATGCCATGCACACGGTCAAGCAGTCCAGTGCCAGAGGCAGCAAAGCAACCCCAAAACATCAGGGAACCTCCGCCATGTTTGACTGTAGGGACCGTGTTCTTTTCTTTGAAGTAGGGCTGGGCAATTAATCAAATTAATTCGATTAATTCGCCCATTGCAAGCCTCACGATTTTATTTTTTAGGAAAATCGTGAATTTGATTTTCCTAAAAATGGCGCCCGACATACAAAATAAAAAAAAAATCTCACCTGTCCTGCAACGCGGCTCCGCTCCGGTGTTCGGCGCTCCTCTTCTTTTCCGGGTCTGCGCTGCACTGTCCTGACCGCGTACAACGTCAGGGTGTAGTGCGCGCACTCTGATCTGACGCTGCACGCAGTCAGGTGACAGTGCAGCGCCGGGAGAAGAAGAGGGGCGCCGGACGTGGAGCGGAGCCGCAGCGGAGGACAGGTGAGAGATTTTTTTATTTATTATTATGATGGTGGCTGATCGGAGGTCTGGAGGGGGCACTTTGGGCTGCTGAGGCCTGGAGGGGGCACTTTGGGCTGCTCTGAGGTCTGGAGGGGGCACTTTGGGTTGCTCTGAGGCCTGGAGGGGGCACTTTGGGCTGCTCTGAGGCCTGGAGGGGGCACTTTGGGCTGCTCTGAGGTCTGAAGGGGGCACTTTGGGCTGCTCTGAGGCCTGGAGGGGGCACTTTGGGCTGCTCTGAGGTCTGGAGGGGGCACTTTGGGCTGCTCTGAGGTCTGAAGGGGGCACTTTGGGCTGCTCTGAAGTCTGAAGGGGGCACTTTGGGCTGCTCTGAGGTCTGAAGGGGGCACTTTGGGATGATCTGAGGTCTGAAGGGGGCACTTTGGGCTGATCTGAGGTCTGATGGGGCACTTTGGGCTGATCTGAGGTCTGATGGGGCACAGTGGGCTAATCTGAGGTCTGATGGGGCACAGTGGGCTAATCTGAGGTCTGATGGGGCACAGTGGGCTAATCTGAGGTCTCATGGGGCACAGTGGGCTAATCTGAGGTCTGATAAGGGCACAGTGGGCTAATCTGAGGTCTGATGGGGGCACAGTGGGCTGATCTAGGGTCTGATGAGGGCACAGTGGGCTGATCTGAGGTCTGATGAGGGCACAGTGGGCTGATCTGAGGTCTGATGGGGGCACAGTGGGCTGATCTGAGGTCTGATGGGGGCACAGTGGGCTGATCTGAGGTCTGATGGGGGCACAGTGGGCTGATCTGAGGTCTGATGGGGGCACAGTGGGCTGATCTGAGGTCTGATGGCGGCACAGTGGGCTGATCTGAGGTCTGATGGGGCACAGTGGGCTGATCTGAGGTCTGATGAGGGCACAGTGGGCTGATCTGAGGTCTGATGGGGCCACAGTGGGCTGATCTGAGGTCTGATGGGGCCACAGTAGGCTTTTTTTATTTTTTTATATTTTTACTAACATAAGAAAATCGAGATTTAAATTGTGGATCGTCCAAAAATTTTAAAATATCGAGATTTTTTTTTTTGGCCATATCGCCCAGCTCTACTTTGAAGGCCTCTTTTTTTTCCTGTAAACTCTATGTTGATGCCTTTTCCCAAAAAGCTCTACTTTTGTCTCATCTGACCAGAGAACATTCTTCCAAAAAGTTTTTGGCTTTCTCAGGTAAGTTTTGGCAAACTCCAGCCTGGCTTTTTTATGTCTCTGGGTCAGAAGTGGGGTCTTCCTGGGTATCCTACCATAGAGTCCCTTTTCATTCAGACGCCGACGGATAGTACGGGTTGACACTGTTGTACCCTCGGACTGCAGGGCTGCTAGAACTTGTTTGGATGTTAGTCGAGGTTCTTTAGCCACCATCCGCACAATCTTTCGTTGAAATCTCTCATCAATTTTTCTTTTCCGTCCACATCTAGGGAGGTTAGCCACAGTGCCATGGGCTTTAAACTTCTTGATGACACTGCGCATGGTAGACACAGGAACATTCAGGTCTTTGGAGATGGACTTGTAGCCTTGAGATTGCTCATGCTTCCTCACAATTTTGCTTCTCAAGTCCTCAGACAGTTCTTTGGTCTTCTTTCTTTTCTCCATGCTCAATGTGGTACACACAAGGACACAGGACAGAGGTTGAGTCAACTTTAATCCATTTCAACTGGCTGCAAGTGTGATTTAGTTATTGCCACCACCTGTTATGTGCCACAGGTAAGTAACAGGTGCTGTTAATTACACAAATTAGAGAAGCATCACATGATTTTTCAAAGGGTGCCAATACTTTTGTCCACCCCCTTTTTTATGTTTGGTGTGGAATTATATCCAATTTGGCTTTTTCTAATTTCTTTTATTTTGGAATTTCCACCCATTTCTTCAAAATAAAGAAGCTCATCTACCAATTTTTTCCATAAGGACGTATTAGGAGCAGCAGCACTAATCCAGTTCCTCACTATAAGCAACCTAGCTGCAAAAAACATTTTATATATCATGGCAGTTCCTGAAGGACCTTTCTTATATTCTCTCGTATCCCCCAATATAGCACATTCAAATTTATTTTCTATTTTTACCTCATAAATCTTTTCCAATACATCAAAGATATTCATCCAAAATTCTGTCTTCCCCTTACACTCCCACCACATGTGTTCCAAATCAGCCCCCTCACTATTACAAATATTACATTGATTTGAATCTTTCCTTTTTATCATATATAATTTATCAGGTGCGTAATACAATCTATGCAACACAAAAAACTGTATAACCCTGTGAGAGTTATCTCTGAGATACTTATCCATATTTGAAAACAAACCGTTCCAGAACTCCTCCTCTTGAGTACCTATTCTACTTTCCCATTTTCTCTTTGTGTTAACCCCTATGTGAACCCCCCGATTATAGTTTATCAACTTACCGTATTTTTCGCTTTATAAGACGCACCTGATGATAAGACGCACCTAGTTTTCAGAGGAGGAAAATGGGGGAAAAAATAATTTGAACTAAAAGGTGGGCTTAAACATTTTAATAAAATAACGATAATGAAAATAACATTATGAACCATTATTATGGTAATTACAGATAAGTAATAGTAACAGTAACAGTAATAGTACAGTCTAGTCCTCTGAGAACCCCAAAAACTCCTCGTCACTGTCTGAACTCAAGCTCAGTGGCTCACTAAGAGTTGTATCGCTGTCACTTGAGTCTTGATAGAGGGCATCATCCTCAGAACCGTCTAAGGCATTACTAATGCCACACTTTTTGAAGGATTTTATAACAGTTTCCTCCCTTACTGACTGCCATGAAGACTTCACCCACTCGCATACCTGGGTGATAGTGGGCCTTTTCATGCGTCCACTTGGTGTAAGGTCGTGATTTCCGGCAGACATCCACCTATTCCACTCTTCTCTCATAAAAACCTTGAATGGTTTGTTGATGGACACATCCAAAGGCTGCAGCTGGCTGGTAAGCCCTCCAGGTATCACTGCTAAGTGGGTGTTCACATCCTTGAACCTCTTTTTTGTGGGTTCACTAATATGTGCCCTAAACTGGTCAAGCACAAGTAGGGCCGATTTCTTCAGAAGCCCTCCAGGGCGTTTGGACCAAACTTTATCGACCCATACTCTCATCCCATTCTCGTCCATCCACCCTTTGTCATGTACATGGACAATTACGCCTCTCGGAATTGCCTCTTTAGGCATGTTTTTTCTCTTAAATATCAACATTGGTGGCAGTTTGGTCCCATCTGCGCAGCAGGACAACGCGACCGTGTAATGGGTTTTTTCATGCCCTGAGGTCTTCACCGTTACGGTCTTTGCACCTCTTAGATCGACGGTCCTGTTCGATGGAACATCAAAGGTTAATGGGACTTCATCCATATTCCCAATCTGGCCAAGTTCATACCCATTTCTCTTTCTTGAGTCCAGCACGTATTTGTGAAAAGAGAGAATCTTGGACTCGTACTCTTTTGGCATTTTTTGCGCAATTCTGGTTTTGGTGCGCATAGCAAGGCCACATCTCCTCATGAATCTGTAGCACCATGATGGGGATCCAGTGAAGTCATCATAGCCTTTCTCAGCAGCTAGACGCTTGGCTTCATATATGATCATTTTTGTAGACACTGAGAAGCCGTTGTTCCTGTGACGTGTGATCCACTCTTTCATTTCCACGTCAATCTGTGGCCATTTTGCAGTACGCCCACGAAAAGTGTGCTTGCTTTTCTCTGCTTTCTGCAGCTGATCCTCCTGTTTCCTCCACTCCCGTATCATCTTTTCTGTTGGAGGCGGTCCGAAATGTCTCTCAGCTGCCCTGTTTCCATGCTCTTTGGCATATTTTATCACCTCCAATTTAAAAGGGATCTTATATGAAAGCCTTTTCTGCTTTGACATCTTTCTAAATTTGTATGCAGCAGGAGACTACAGTACAGTAGCTTTCTATAACAAAATACAGTGATAAAAGAACTGTCAGCACTGTGTCCTTCATAATCATGGGAACACTGTAGCTGAGAATATCAGTGGATGACACTGTTATGGGGGATCTGTGGATGACACTGTTATGGGGGATCTGTGGATGACACTGTTATGGGGGATCTGTGGATGATACCGTTATGGGGGATCTGTGGATGACACTGTTATGGGGGATCTGTGGATGACACTGTTATGGGGGATCTGTGGATGATACTGTTATGGGGGATCTGTGAATGACACTGCTATGGGGGATCTGTGGATGACACTGTTATGGGGCATCTGTGGATGACACTGTTATGGGGGATCTGTGGATGACACTGTTATGGGGGATCTGTGGATGACACTGTTATGGGGGACCTGTGGAGGACACTGTTATGAAGGATCTGTGGATGACACACTGTTATGGGGGATCTGCGGATGACACTGTTATGGGGGATCTGTGGAGGACACTGTTATGGGGAATCTGTGGATGACAGTTATGGGGACCTGTGGAGGACACTTATGGAGGATCTGTGGATGACACACTGTTATGGGGGATCTGCGGATGACACTGTTATGGAGGATCTGTGGATGACACTGTTATGGGGGATCTGTGGATGACACTGTTATGGAGGATCTGTGGATGACACTGTTATGGAGGATCTGTGGATGACACTGTTATGGAGGATCGTTGGATGACACTGTTATGGAGGATCGTTGGATGACACTGTTATGGAGGATCTGTGGATGACACTGTTATGGAGGATCTGTGGATGACACTTATGGAGGATCTGTGGATGACACTTATGGAGGATCTGTGGATGACACTGTTATGGGGGATCTGTGGATGACACTGTTATGGGGGATCTGTGGATGATACTGCTATGAGGGAACGGTGGATTATACTTATGTGATTATAACCCCCATCATCCTAAAGAATACACTGATGTACTGTAGGTACTGTACATTGTTTTATTCTAAAGGATGAGGGGAGTTCTAGTCAGATTACCGTAAATATACGGTAAACATGGACTGTTCAGTACAATTGGAATGTGTTTACCGTATATTACCGTAAATATGACTATAACCCCCTCATCCATAGGAATCTACTCATATACTTCAGTACATGGGTGGATTCTTATGGATGAGGGAGGTTATAGTCATATTTGATATAAACACTGTCCAGCGATAGTTCTGTAATTGGCATGTGTTTATATCAAATATGACTATAACCCCCCTCATCCATAGGAATCTACTCATATACTGCCATACATGGGTGGATTTCTATGGATGAGGTGGGTTATAGTCATATTTGATATAAACACATGCAAATTACAGAACTACGGTATCCCTGGACAGTGTTTATATTAAATATGACTATAACCCCCCTCATCCATAGGAATCCAACCATGTACTACAGTACATGGGTGGATTGGATACCTATAAATGAGGGGGGTTATAGTCATTTATGGCAGATTTACAGTAATTTTTACTACACCCTGAGCATCACTCACCCAGGCACAGGGTCCACAAAACCGCTGTACACAGCAGGAGCGGAGCTGGTACAGCGGGAGATTGTAGAAGGCTGATTGGTGGAGGTGTGGGCAGCAACAGAGAGCCCACCACCAATCAGCAGGACTAATCAAATGCGGGCTGGCGGCAGAAGAACTTCGTTGAAGCCGCCCTCGGTGGCTCAGGAGAGCCTCCAATACTACAGTAATAAGTGCGGGCTGGCGGCAGCAGTAGGCAGTGCGTAAAGCCGCCAGCCCGCAGAACGTTTTATTAGGTATGCCCGCGGTGCTGCAGTAGAGGCTACCAGGTAAGGCTGACATGCGGGCTGGGCAGCACTAAGCAGTGAGTGAAGCTGCCAGCCCGCTCGCCCGCCCAACGTTTACTGCCCCTCAATTATGGACGCGCGGGCTGCGGCAACAGAGCACAGCCGCCAGCCCGCCCGTTAGTTAAGGAAGTGCGGGCTGGAGGCAAAAGCCTTCAGTGAAGCCGCCAGCCCGCGCAACTGTTTAATGGCAGGCTCAGGAGCTGTTAGTGAGAGCTCCTTAGCCACTTAATTAGCTACCTTCGTTTTATAAGACGCAGCGACTTTTTCCCTCCACTTTGGAGGGAAAAAAAGTGCGTCTTATAAAACGAAAAATACGGTATATATTTTTGATAATAATTTTTTACTTTGTCCCTCCAACCCCATCACTTTCCCCATTATACTCGAACTTTCCACCAGAAAATTCATCTCTTCCTCTTTTCTTTTTTTTGTGGCATTAACAGCACTTCTCAATTGCCTATATCTTATCTCGCACACCTTTGACTTCAAACCTTCTTCTAATTCCTTTTTATCTCTCAACCTACCCTCACAAAAAAATTGATCTACCTTACATAACCCTCTATTAATCCAATATTTATAATCAACGATTTTCCCAAACTCTGTGAATCTGCTATTATTAAAAAGCAAAGTGAAGTTCAAAGATCCCTTTATCCCACATATATGCTTCACAAACTTCCAGGTTTTAATCATAAGTTTATATATTGGGGAATCTACCAAATAGGTCCTTTGCCCTCCTTCCAATACCACGAAGATATCCTCTGCCATTTCATGTTCTAACACCATTTTCTTTAATCCTGAAATGTCCTTCCATTTTAATATACTTGCCATTACAGCTGCTATATAATATCCAAATAGATCCGGTGCTGCTAGTCCACCCTTTTCAACTGGCAATGTTAATACCTCATATTTTATCCTTACCCTTTTCCTATTCCAAAACAATTCATTAATCAATCGACTCAACTTCCTGAATATATCTTTTTTTACCCAGACTGGGGAATTGTTCAGAATATACATTATCTGTGGGAGCAGTGTCATCCTTATCAATCCTAGTCTATCAGCTCGCGATAAATGTAGTTTATTCACACCTCAATCTTCTTTTTTACTTTTGATAACATTGGAATAATATTCACTTCCTCGTATTTCTTGGGGTCTGATGTTATTCTTATACTAAGTACTTCATCCCCTCATCTTTCACTATTTGCAGGTCCTCTCTCTCAATTACCAAACTTGGATCTAATAACAATAATGTTGATTTGCACCAATTAATTTTTAATCCTGAAAATCTACCAAATGTTTCCACTATTTTGATAACATAATCTACATTATCCACGGTGTCTCGTAAATACATAATAATGTCATCTGCATAGAGTGCAATTTTGTCCTCTTTCCCCCCCCGCCCCGAACCCCGCCACATTCTTATCTGCTCTTATCTTAACTGCCAACGGCTCAATAGCCAGGGCAAAGAGCAGGGGGAGAGAGGACAACCCTGCCTCGTACCCCTCTGCAGGGGGAACCATTCCGACATTTCCCCATTGGCAGAAATTCTAGCCACAGGCTGAGTATACAGTATCCTAACCCACCTCATAAATCCGTCCCCCAATCCATACTCCTCTAGTATCTTCCAGAGGTATGGCCACTCCACACTGTCGAAGGCCTTAACTGCGTCCAACGACAGTATGGAGTGGCCCCCCTCCGGACAACCAACCTGGATATTAATGTGGGTTCTTAAGATATTGTCACCTGTTGTTCTTCCCGGCATAAATCCACATTGGTCCTGTCCAAGGTCCAATTTGGCTTTTTGACAATTCTTTTTGTGGTTTTCCATTGAAGACAAATTAAATGAAGATATTATTACCAAAGCATTTGTGATTGCAATCATTTTCTGGAAGAAATTGAGTATTATCTGACAGAATTGCAGGGGTGCCAATACTTTTGGCCAGCACTTGTATAAATGGCAGATTTTTCTGGATTTAGCTTTAAAACTGCATCTGAAATGAAAACCTGAATGTGTCAGGGCGCCAAAAAGCCATGATCTATCATGCGTTGAGTTCAAGTACAAAATTAGATGAATTCACATTGATTTTTCAGTCAGTCACCACTGAATTTAATGGGAAGAACATGATTATAGCTAATTCCGACTAATCAGATCTCATTATTTGGGCAGAACAAAAACTTTTCAATGACCCACCCTAACCCAGTATTTTATATTTTCTTCCAAAAACCACAGTGACAGGAGTTCAGTGACCGAATCCCCCACATATAAAAAGAAGAAAGAATCCCAACATATTACCTTACACTAATAATCAGAATATGCTCGTTACTTCTAAAACAAAATAAATGGTCCCTGTACTTATAAACGAAGCACCTGGCTGATAGGAGTGGCTTAGGGCAGCCATCTTTTAGAAACCACGGTGTCTGCTGTGTTGTCGAGACAACGTATTTCTTTCCAAACATAATTTAATCACAAAATCTTTTCAAATATTTGGTCAAAACTGAAGCTAACCAAATAAGTAAATCTAATTACCTGGGCGATATCATGTTACCCAACGTTCATGGGCTTCAACTCTGAGTTGGATAGATATTAAACAGTCAATTGTTCACATTCTGCAAAAATACATGACTGATCATCTTAATGAAATCAGGATTGAAAATCCATTTTTCTCATCAGGCAGCACTATTGAGGTCACACCAATATTAAATTGTGCAAGATTACTGTATCATTTCCCAGCCCGGAATGCCATCAGCTACACTTTCCATTCATTATACAAGCCACAAAGCGCACAGTGCATTTGATCTGAGGATGACGGCCGTATAAGCATCACTATGGGCTTACTCTTGTCTACTGCAATGCAATTAATTAATTAGTCCAGACACCACCTGTCTAATCCATGCAATCCTATTAGTACATAATGGTGTCAGCTGCATTCACACTGGTTCACTTATGCTTATTAAAGCTAGTGATTTTAGCGTAGTATCCTAATACATTTCAATCACGGAAGACCTAAGAGAATTTTACATTTACAGTGATGTGGCCTAGTAGTCGTATTAGATTACAGTTAGGGAAAGCAGAGAGAAAAAAAAAATCTCATCATTATACGCTTGATTATTAGAAGATAATGACAATGACAAACATTTCTAATGTGCTTTTCTCACATTGACTCAAAATGCAGGGATAGTTGTGAGGTTGGATCCACTCCCTGGGGAGTCAGTAGTTGCCGTACTCAACCCCAACATACAACGCACACTAGGGTGAACTTCGTAGGAAGCCAATTTGATCATTTGTTACTTACGAATGTTGTGGATATTTTTACATTTGTTTTTATTACTTATCATTTATTACTGTTTAAAGGGAGTCTGTCAGCAGTTTTAAGCTCTCAAAACTGCTGACAACATTATATAGGAGGAAGTTCTTTCAAGTTCAGTGCCCTTGGTTTTATGCACCGAGAACTTCCAGATCCCTTCCTTCTGCCCACAGCACTGAACATGAAAGGTCTACCTAGACGGCGTCGAGGTGAATAGGCGAAGGTGTCCTGGACTGCAGAGATAAGTGGAGGATTTTGGCTCAAGATGTTTCTGGCTCAATATGTGGTATTTTACAAGATCATGCTGCTGCAATTCCCCCCAGTACCCCCACCCCCCGTTCATGACAGATTGTCAATAGGTTATGGCCGAGGAGAGAGCTTTAATAGCAGCCCATTTGCAAAATGAAGGGCCAGCTTTCATATCCCACATGCCTGCGGGTTTACAAGCCCCTTCTTCCCCTCATGTAGGCTGTTTCATCTGCCCCCTAGGTCCCCTCCGCCGTTTTGATGGCAGTGCCAGGTGGCAGGTGGACAGCTTGCGCTACCCGCCCACCCGATAGGCTCAGTCCCTCTCTCCCCTCCTTACCTTGTCGCTCCTCTGGGCGTCAAAAGGGACGGGGAAAAGTTGATACCAGTGCCCCAGCAAGCCTGTCCTCTGTGCTTCCGGTCGCACGTCCGTTGGCCCCGCCCCCTGCTGCTAGAGTGCGTGGTCAGGATCCTTGTAGTACCCTGGCTGCGTCAGCCAACGTGTCCTCAGTTTCTCCACTAATGGGTAACCGCAATACGGCCTCCTCCTCAGCAGAGGAGCTTCCTGCACCCCTGGATTTTTCTTCTCCAGGGCTGTTAGAGCAAGCCCCACTGTCCACCAATGTCCAGCCCCTACAGCCTCGATTACCTGCAGACACGTTGGCTTCTCTGCCCACTGTAACTCCCCTCCTTTACCATGTAATTCTGAGATAGCTGCTGCTGACATGCCAAATAGTCAGCTTGATTATCGCTACTCTGGAACCCGTTCCCGGTCTCCTGTTTTCTCCGACCGCCAACATAGGAGCAGGTCGGCATCTCATCAGCATTGCTGTTCCTGCCAGGCATCCAGATCTTTCAGAAGGAGCCGCAGGTCGTTCCATGTCATCCAGGTGGCGGTCACCCTCCTCCTCTGAATTGAGTTCCCGTGGATCAAGCTCTGGCAGGTCACGTTCCCGCAGACGCCACGAGCCTGCACATGCGACCAGCAGATCGTCCAGCGGGGATGAACCAGCCAGCGCGGTGCCAGACACGGATCCTCCAGTCTCCACTATGGACCCTCCTGCGACGTCATCCACCGGAATTCCGGAGCCTCTTGCTGGGTGCGAACCCGGAAAGCCGTCCATGCCTACAGCAGCTCTGGGATTTGGTGATCAGCGCCTGATGTCATTAGTGAAAGCATCAGTTACTCCGGCAACTTGGACTGGACATGGTAAGGCACGGGCTGAATGGTGGGCACTTGTTGCAGATTCGGCAGTGGATGAATCCCCAGCTGCCCGTTTAGAGGTGACAATTTCCTACCTGTTATGGCTGAGAGATCGAGGGGTTTCCGCAATCAGAGCGCAGCGTCGCCTTTCGTGAGCCATTTTTCATTACAAATTGCTTGGATGGCCTGATGTAACGAAACATTTCGCCATCCGACAAGCCCTTAAGTGTTGGCATAAGGAGTATATCCGGCGTGAGCATAGGCGTCCGGTATCTTATTCCTTGTTGACCCGTTTATGTACTACCTTGCCTATGGCCTGTTCCTCGGAGTCGGAGGCCCTGCTGTTTAGAACGGCTTTTTGCTTGGCTTTTTTCGCAGCTCTTAGGATTGGTGAGCTGGTTTCCCCATCGTGCCGGGTGGTCAGCTGTTTGAGGACGTGGTCCTCACCAAGTCTTTCCTCCGGCTGTGCATCCGGCTTTCAAAAACGGACATATTTTCCCACGGCACTTGGTTACCCCTGTATAAAGAGGAGGAACCAGTGTGCCCCCATGCGACGGTATCAGAATTTTTGGCATGCCGACGGCACCCCCCTCACTCGCTTCCAGTTTAAGTCAGTTTTCCAAAGTTGCCTTCTTCCACTTGGCCTCCCGTGCACTGACTTTGGTTTGGTTTCCTTCCGCACTAGCGCAGCTATGGAAGCGGCTAGAGCGGGTTTCCCAGACTCCGAAGTGCAGCGCATTGGTAGGTGGACGTCTGCCTGTTTTGCTTCTTATGTGCGCCCCCATTTATTAGGCTAATTCCTTTGCAGGCCTTGTCCAGCCGACCATCTGCTTTCTGGGACATTCTTATGTCTTTTGGGCGGGCCAGCGTTCTGAATACCGGCCAGGCGGCCGCAGCCTTGGATTCCGGAATGTCCAGCCTATGTGGCGTGGAGTGCGGGGTCTTCGGTGGTCTCAAGTTTTGTCAGAGGCCATTGAGATAAGAAGAGCCATTACTTCACCAGTCGTTTTAGTCATCCATGCTGAGGGCAATGACCTCTGCCTGCTAAAAGTGGCTAAAAGAGTTAATCACGCTCATTAGGGCTGACCTTGAATGCCTTCCTTCTTTCTTTAATGAAGTTGTGCTTGTATGGTCGGAGATCATCCCTAGAGTAACATGGCAGGGAGCACAGGACGCTCATGCCATTGAAAGAGCGCGTAAGACGGTGAATGTGCGTATTGCTCGCTTTGTACGGTCAAGAGCTGGTGTTGTAGTTCGCCACTGACAGCTAGAGAGCGATAACTTTTGCCTCATGCGTCCCGATGGTGTGCATCTTAATGATATAGGCCTAGACATCTTTCTTTCTGGTCTTCAAGATGGTGTCAAACAAGCATTATTCTTGTTGGGTGGGGGTCGGAGCACCGTGTAGGTATACACGGGCTCCTCAGTGGAGGTCGGTTGAGTCGAGTTAAGAGGAAGAAGAAGGCAGACTTGCCCACGGAGAAATGCTGTGGGGCATACCGCTTCTTATACTCTAAGTTATCTGTTGATATTCAAAAAAGTTGTAAGCTTAATAAAAAAATTGATTAATAAAGCTGTGGCCGACCCTCACCCAACAGGATGTGTGTCATGTGTTTTGTTGTCCTGGCTGCAAGACGTTATTTGTTTTGGGGTGGAGGTTACAGTCTATGCAGTCTCTTGGACACTTGTAGTCGCAGAGCTGGGGGGGATGAAAAATTTGATTTTGCAGTCATGCAACCTGCATGACCATCTCTCTAGGTATGCATGAGTTTCTCTCCATGCCCCCTATAGAGTTTTGTCAGAATATGTGAGGGAAGTGTAGAAAGCTTCAAGTGGGTATACAGCCCTCAATAATACACACAAAACATGTGAGGGCACAAAACTGACAGATTCCCTTTGACACCTCAAGGACCAGGGTTTTCTGGCCCTCAGGACCACACAAACATTTAGCATTTTTATCTGGTCATTCTGGAAAAAATGTTAAACCATTTATTTTTGCAACAATACAGCATTTACAGATTTTCTATTTTGATAGACAACCAACCCTTTCTCCTTCATTCTGCTATTTTATGTTCTTCATAGTTGATAGACGCTTGATGAACCCCATTAAAAGTCTGTCAATAACTGTTTAAATCCATCATAAATGGAAACATTGACTGTAGTCCAAATAAACCCTTTGGTATCCTTCAGGGTGCGCAACACAGTGGTTAAAAAGCTCACAGGGCAGGTTTTAATTATATTGTTTGTATTTTGTGAAAAAACTAAAAACACATAAAAACAATCTGTTTAAATAAAGAACTAAACTTAATTGTGGACCATTTAGACCGGTCTACCTCTCAGTGACATGTCAGTCTTCATAGACCACTATGATAAACAGGAATTCCGTCAACTGACCCTAAGATGTTCATCTATCAAACCAACTGTGCTTTCTCTTTACTGGAAGGCAATTTGAGTTTTAGACCCAGCAAGTTAAGCTACAGTAAGGATCCATTTACATTTTTCCAAATACTTGATAAGTAGCCTGCATAAATATTTCAGTGATTACCAAACAAGCAAACCACTCATTTGTCGGGTTATGTATCATTAATGCGGCACATTAAGGGTACGGCCACACATTCAGGTTTCTTGATGCAGTTTTGGAAGCCAAAACCAACAGTGGATCACAAAAAATGTGTGCACCGTGTGCATTTCGCATCCGTATATTACGGGTATATTACGAAGTTCTCCCGCAAAAAAAAGGAAACATGTCCTATACTTGGCCGCAAAACACGTCCGTAGCCCCATTAAAGTCAATGAGTCCGCAAAATTACGGAAGACTTTCCGTATGTCTTCCGTTCCGTTTTTATACGGACACGGAATACATACGGTCGTGTGAATGGGGCCTAAGGGTGCCTTCATTCGCTGCAGATTTTGTTGGTTTGATGGTTTGGAGCTGATTTTCAGTTGCTGAAATTCCTGCAATGAAATATGCAGCTTGTGGAGTCACCCTAAGAGATTTGACTTCTCTTTTCTGAATTCACTCAACTGCAAGAAACCTAAACACGTGGCTGTACCCAAAATCATAATTTGTTGGCAGCACTTTGCCCTGTGTAAACAGAGATGTCCTGCTGAGAAACAATGAATCTGGAAGGGAAAAAACAATCACAGGAGTGATCGTTCATCCCAATACAGTGGTGATGATTGCTGCATGTACATACGATTTAACTAGCTGGCTATGATAGGTAACACATGCTTCATTCTGAATCATTACCTTAAGTATTGGGCCATGTAAATGAACCCTAATGCAGCTCAAGTGGGGGAGAATTAGGAGGAAATGGACTCCTGTTCTCCCTGAAAGATTTCCAGTCGGGCCATATTTACTCAATCGCTCAAGTTCTCACTTAGATTTGTATAATGGTGTAATTACAGCAGCAAATTATGGCCCAACTGAGGCTATAGTCATTCAAACTCAAGGCATCACAGAATCTATCTGCAGTATACTGTATATGATCATCATGCTGTTAGTCAGGTCATTAGAGTTGCATTCGGCCAAGACCTAAGATCACAATATGGATGTTAAAATGTGGCCAAATTACAACCATCTGAATGAGACCCAAGAATGGCTTTTTATGGCAATAAAAGAGGTAATTGTACACTTTCTCCCTTGTGACAGGTATATATTTGCCAACTTAATAAACCTTTCCTACTTTAATCTAGTCCAACCTATGTCTCCTTGAAGACCATGACCAAGCAATGAAAAATAAATTTGCTAAAATTATAATGATGCACATTATAATCTGCAATCTTCAGGGTCGCAGTTAGCTCCACAAACTGATGTAAACTGTCTTAGAAATGTTGGATCAGTGTTTTTAATTGGTTTTCAGAAAGTTTTGTAGTCTTCATTTGTAGTGCCCATAAATTTGTACAGGCTTGGAAGTTGATAGGTTTTTTTTGTTTTCTTTTGTTATTATATTCTTTTATTTTTTGCACACTTAGGCTGTATATACAGGTGTGCAGAACTTGTGTCAATGGTTCCCGTTGGGGTTTTCATCACTTTTGAGGACAGGAATAGTGTAGCACGCAGTGCTGTTCTCATCAAAATGAAGGAAACCTTGAGGAACCTCAACAGACTCCAATAAAAGTCTATCTGTAACTGGATCTATCATAAATGGAACCCATTACACTAGTGTGAACAAAGCGTTTGGCATCCTTCAAGAGGTGTGCAACATTGGTTAGAAAGGCTCATTGTATGGGCATGTTTTTCTGTATTGTATTGTTTGCATTTTATGGAAAAACCCATTTAGAAGGATGTATCACTCAGTGATATGCCAGTCTTCATACCCCACTGTAATGAACCAGAATGAACCAATGAACCCTTCTTGTCAGGTGTCAATAGTTCAGACTAGAGGAGATGGAGCGGAGAATGCTTTCTTGGTGTACCCTGGATCTTATGATACCTGTGGATAGACATTTGGACAGTAAAGCTAACCTAAGCATTGTAGCTGACCAAGTTCAATTTCTGTCTACCCTATGGGGAAGGATGCTTTCAGCAGGACAATGCACAACGCTACAAGATACAAATAGTCATGAATTGGTTGCAGGAAAATGACAGCAAATTTTCCTTCCTTCCCTGGCCTTCACAGTCCCCAGATCGTAATCCTATAAAGCATCTCTGGGATTAGGTAGAAAGCACATCAGTACCTTCATCTAATTTGCGGCAACTGCAAGAAGCTCTCCTGTCTGTGTGGACCAATATTCCTATAGAACTATTTCAACGCCCAATGGAATCTATGCCTCAAGAACTACTGCGGTTCTGAAGATCAAAGGAGGTCCCAAATGCTCCTAGATTGGTATCTCTATTAAAGTGTCCATTCAGTATATCTATCTTATTATTTAAATGTATAGATTTATATACTGATGCATGCTTTCTGTGTATCATTGTGCTAGTTTACTTTACTGCTACTATTTCACTACTGCTACCTTTAATACAATGTTCTGTATTTTACTGCCTTTGATGAAGATACAGGAAATAGATTTCTGGCCAGAAATGTTCTTGTCACAGTGCTATTAATATCATCAGGTTATTACTGCAGTTAGTTTAATTTGGTTAAATCAATTTGACAATTTAATTAAATTGAGCAAAAAAATACACAACAGAGACCCATATTCAGAACTCTATCAACAGTGGCTATACATTTTATTTCAACTAGGAAACACATAAATCACTGCTGCCTAAAGCTGGCCATACACAGAGAACAGCGGGTTCAGCCGACACACTAAATTCCGACTCTCCCCGGACATCATATTTTTGCCTGATCCTTTTATTCTCCAGGGAGATAAGCGGCTTTCTCCGTTTTCCCCATAGAAAATAAATATATACTCGGCCGAGCTCAACTGGGAGCTGAATTGGGAAGGGAGTCACCAGAAATAGCTGACGGCCAAACGATTGTTCGATGTGTATGGGCAGCATAAGGCCTCATTCTCAAGGCTGTATTCTGGTCAGATTTAGTTTTTCTCTGTTCCATCACAGGAATAGAAAAATGGAAATAACTAAGAATTGGAATATAGTCTTCTTAAGGCTTTCTTCTTTCAGTATCTTCAGATTCAATCCCTGATAAAAGCATATCATAACATGGCCCTTCGTAAACACAGCTTGGTATATTAGATCAGACCGGTATTTACTCTCTATTATATATAGAGAACTCATATCCTTTAAAGATAGAGGTAAATTTCCTGATATGTTTAGTTGAAGGATCTAAATAAAGGTTTCTTGCTGTATAAATGGATGTATAAATGTATAAATCATATTGAGCTTATCCAGTTGAGATGGTACTTTATGCCGGTACAGATGGAGACGTTTTCACCAAGCTATTGGGATTCATTTTTAAATAATTGTGGGATATCAAGTAGTTTGCTGCATTTCTGGTGGGATTATTCCAAAATTATAAGAATCTGAAAATAAGTTTTTGGTATGCTTTCTAAACTTTGTGTCATTACACGAAACCCAGAGCTGGTGTTGCCATACCTCTGAATGGAAGCTGTACCATATAGGTGTAGATGGGTGGTCAATAAACTTCTCATGGCAGCTAGAAGCTTCATAGCTAGGAATTGGAGAAAGAAGATTATCCCCAGATTGGAGGAGGTCATCTCTAAGGTTTAGAACTATCATTTACTCGAATTGTGTATAGATGAGAATTATATATTTCATGTAAAAAGCTTGAGGGGGAAATGGAGTGTATGGATGGGAATTTACTCTCTGGGTAATAACAGATTATTAAGTTTATTTTCAGATGAACCGAAGGATGGGAAATTATAACTAAAATCTGTAAGGGATTGTTATCATAATAAAGCCTTTTTGTCTTTCCTTTGGGTCCTCCCGGCTGATTATTTGTAGAGTATTTTCAGAATACCTACTGTTATAGTTGTTTTATGAAGATGTTGCACTGTGTATTACTATAATAATACATAACAATAAAAAAAGCGGCAGATCTGTCAAGTGACAGACACCAAAGACTCCTGATGGACCCCACCTCAGTGTCCACCATTCTGGTCAGGAGAACAGCACTCCCTCTAATGGAAGTGTGAATGTAGCTTAAAGTGTTAACTGTCTTTTCAGTTTATTTTAATATATTGTATGAATGGGGATATTAAACATTTTTGCAAAACGTTTATATACACTGATCAAGGCAACCTACAGTAACATCAGTTATAGTCAACCCCATATTTCTTCGAAGGTAGGCAGAGAACTAAACAAACTGAGTGCCTTTTGGAAGCATCAAATACAATTTATTCACACCCGAAGGCCATTTGTTCTTTATATCATAGTGCATTGCTAGATTTTTGGCAGCATTCATTCTTTGAGGACTTCCTATTGATACATGGCACTCTTCATTTAAGGACAAGGCTTGATTTCTAAAGTGTGCTTCTAATCAATGAACTGACCATGTCCTGAACTGCTGGCGGAACTGAACAGGAAAACATGCAAGTTAATTGTTTTAATACTTATATATACTTGACTTAGTATGGATACTGCATCTGAATTCCAGCTACATTATATGGAGAATATGAATATTAATAGAGCTAGAAACTAAAATACTCAAAGTCAGCATTATTTTTGAGCTACGGTACATGGGAAACATGGGAGTCTTTCAACATCAAGCAGCAGATTTGTTATTTTAAAGTTAAACCTAATTTGCTCCAATCGAATATCAGTGATCTTGAATTCTGCTTTGACAGTATACACTAACATTTCTAGGTATAATTCCCTCTGCATTTTAGTATAAAGATTATACTAACATGCAAAAAGGATTGAGTAAAAGGGTATAGCAAAATATTATATAGTCTACATGATGAGGTTTTTGCACTTTTGTTGCATTTTGGGGGTCAGTAGCTTTTTTTTCTTTTTAATGCAACATGTTCTAAGTATGGCATTTTCTTCCCATAGGTTTCTCTATATGATTTCAAGACCAGAGAAATAAATAAATGAATAAACTAAACAAACAAATAAATAAATATATAAAATAAACACAAGTAAAAAAAAATTACAAACATGACACTTTTCAACTTTTAAGTTGGTAAATGCAGAACAAATAGGCCCCATGACTGAAAATCATTTATGAGGAGTGTTTCCATAAGCACATAAGCCATGCCTGTTCTTAGCCTGGGACAGTCCAAATTTGCAGGGACTGTCTCACAAAATTACAGACAGTCTTTACTATTGGCAACTAAGCAGTTGTAAAAAAATGCCATTTAAGGCAACCTGCCACATTGTACAGTAAGATGTATATATAGTTTTCTAGGAAAAGAACCAACTAACTTATTGAAATCATTGTTTTTTCTATGCCTAGGAGTCCAGTGGGCAGTCTTATTCAGTGATTGACCTTCCCTATATGACATGCTTACAGAGATAGCTGTCAGTCACTGAGTAAGAACGCCCACTGGACACCTAAGCATAGAATGAGCCCTAAATACAAGTTATACTGAATCCATTTTGACAACACTATATATCAATCTGCTCAGTTCCTCCTGCTCTATATAACACGCAGATTGGATAGCATTTTCATGGCACCAGGTTCCTTTTATGCTCTTGATATGGATGGCGCTTTTTGCAAGCATTTTTTAAAATGATGAAGTGAAGGAGCCCTTGCAGTCATGTAAGGTACTGTACTGTGTACAAGGGAATATAGAACGCTACCACGTTTTGTGAACTGGAAAATAATTTCATGTTTCAACTCCTGGCAACATCTAAACAATGACCTCATTCTACATCAGATCTGTGATGCTGACGAGAAGATACGCCTCACAACCACTGGGGTTATTGTCCACAGCCAGTAACCTCATCTGAGGTTTACAGTTCAGCACTCGGTTATGGGAACCCATACGGCAGTTACAGCTTTTAATGTTTTGGACTTTCATTGGGAATTTCATTCGATAGTGAATTCACTTAACTCTTGGAGAAAAAAAATGTGCTTGTCAGGAAAAACAATTGCAAATTAATGAGACGTACAAAGCAGAATGCACGTGAGAGCCGGGTGGAATCCAATTAAAGAGTCTTTCTGTCCAAGCATCTAAATGTGCAAAAAAAAGCCATAAAACCAGCAATGCTATACAAAACACGTCGAGGAAAATAAAAAGGGCAAACACTAACAAGAATCAAACAACTGAATTACAAGGACAATATTTTCTCTACCTCCATTCCGTGAGCCACCCTCCTACATCCTCTACCTCTCTGTTGTTCATATTCGCCTGAATATTTTGTTTCCTATTATCATCCATGGATTGAAAAGTTACATTTTAAACTGATCTTCTTTCAGTGATAGTGAATGACAGCAATTAGAAGTAATGAGGACAGCGACTCAACATGTACTATATTGACAAAGCAAATTGTATCAGCAAAGCACTTTGGTATCTACAAAAGATATGTTCGGGAGGATCTGATACTCTAATAATGCAGGGAAAAATGTAAAACGCAAAATATCTTATTATAAAATAATAACCTGACTTCAGAAACATGACAATCTGTGGAAAACAGATCTCAGTGATCAAACAATGGGCTTAAGCATGGTTGTTTTCAGCAGTCCCTTAGAAGTGAATGGAGCAGAGGACATGTGGAACTGCCGATCCATTCTAATGGGTGAAGACAGGAACCTCCTTCTTGTGCATTGGAGTTCCATTGGCCATTCCACCCACCAATCACTTTCCCCCTGGTCCTGTCGATAGGGGGATAAGTATTGCTCATGGCAAAAACCCCTGTCATATGGAACATGGTCCCTGAGCTGAAGGCAGCATGTTCTAGAGCAGGAGGAGTTGAGAAGATCGATATGTTGTTTTGTGGAAAATGGTTCAGTAAAAATTGTCATTGATTCATTTAAATTCCTGCTCATTTTGGACTTTGAAGTCAAGGAGGCGGTCCTATCAGTGATTGACAGCCTTCTCTGTATACTGTACACAGTGATAGAGGAAAGACTGTAAAGCACTGATAGGACCTCTTCCTTGACTTTAAAGCCCAGAGTGAACAGGAATATAAATAAAAAAAATATTTTTAATGTTTTTAAGTTTTACTGAATCTTTTCCCACAAAACTATATATCAATCCGCTCAGCTCCTCCTGCTCCTCCTTTTATACACATACTAGTGGAGGCAGCAGAATCTGTCTCCCTCTGTCCCTCTAAAGCTGATCCTTTATCTTCATTCCACTTTCCACAGTAGCTGTAACCTGTTCGATCAAGTGAAATTTATACTCTATCTCCTCTCAGCCATCTATATAAGAATGTTATCAGTAATTTGAGAGTGAGTAATGAGAGTGGAGAGTAAGGAGTCACATAATCAGAGAAAGAGACATTTCTTTGCAAAAGGATATATTACAAAGTTTTTATATCTTCGCTGGTACAATTGATTTAGGGCCCCATTCACACGACCGTGAATAGATGCGGCCCCATTCACTTCAATGGGCGGCTCGCGATCTTGCCGAGCCGCGGCTCCGTGCTGCGGCTCCGCTACAAAATATAGAACATGAAATGAAGGAAGGAAATGAATCACCCGGGTACATTGTGTCACGGGAGGTCTGGGGTCCGGGGAGAGTGGCGGTCCCTTAGCTCGACCCGCAACCCCTGTCCCTGCCTACTTGCCTCACCCTAGGCTAAAGGTCCTAGGGGGACAACTGGACGACAGGCCCTAGCCTAGCTAGGGAAGCGGGGATGGAGGACAGACTGACAGACAAACAAAGAGAAACACAGATGAGGGTCAGACGGTCCGAGGTCCATAACAAGAGAGCAGTATCAGGTCAAAAACGTAATCCACAAGAATGTCCAAGAAGCTAGCCGGGGTAGAGCACAGAGAGTCAAAATAGCAAAAACACAGAGATCAAGGCGAGATCCAGGAGCACAGCTGCGATAGGATACCAACAACAGGAGTTCAAGGAAGGCTGCTGACTGCTGGAAGACCAAACAAGCACTGGCAATGAGGTGCAGCAGGAAGGAACCTAAATACAGACGGGACTCCTGCCCCAAACCCTTATAGGGGCTGGGAACCTGTCAGTAAGATTAGCCCCAATCACAGAACACCTGGTAAAAACAGGGTGGATGCCAGTGAAAACAGCAAAGCCAGTTTAAAGGGACATGCGCACTGAAATCAGAGTGTGTGTAACTAGGAACGCGAGTTGGGTGCGGCAACCCGCCGCGTCCCTAGCAACAGTTCAGGCACAGGGCGACCGGCAGCCGAGGCACGGCGGCCAGACCTGCAGCCGGCCCTGACACATTGTTTCTGGTATTTTATTATTCAGAAACCAACATGAGACCGAACTGAAATCAGACCTCATGACTACTGCTGTCATGGCGTGGCTTACTGACAGCTGATTTATTACTGAGGTCAACAAGAGCTGCTTCTTCAGGAAGATCCCCCTACAAAGAGTATTTTCTGACTATGGCTCTGGGAGAGGAAGAAAGAAGTTTGGAGCCTTGAATTAGAAAAATTGTGATCCAAACAGGGGTGGACGGAGAAAATTATGGCAGAGCTGGATAATGGTAAGATCTTGCTGTCTGACCTTTTATAAATTGATAAGGAAACAGATAAAGGTTCCAAGTTAAAAAAAGTCATCTTAACTCTGGGAATTGATGGCAGTTATAAATGACCACAAGTAAGTCTGAGTTCACATCACCGTTTAGCTTTCCATTCTTCTGACCCATCAGAAGAAAAGATGTCACTGTGCAGTTCACTGTGACACTTGTTGCTGTGCAGGTTGTCTGCATGCGCTCTGTGTACTGGCTGCAGATGACTATTCCAGTGTATGCTGGTTGTTTGTGTGGTGCATGCTGGCTTTGGTGTTCTGTGGCTGTGTGTGAACTGTCTCCTGTGACCCGTATGCTCTGTGTTCACAGGGTTAATGTTTCCCTGGTCTGTGTGTTCTTGATTTCAAGGTGGTCAGGTGCCCTCATTAACTAGCTATTTAGATCTGTGAGCTGTGTACCCCAGGAGTGTGTCTCCAGCTTCGCTGTGTGCAGGGTGTATGCTCTTGACCTGGGTGTTTCCCTCTGCCCTGATCTCTGTGGTTGCCTGGTAATTCATCAGTCATCATGGCCTTGTCATCAGTCATCATGGAGCAACATGCATCCATTCCACATGGGTTGTGGTCTCATGTCGGAGCAGCTCTGTCTGTGACTGCCATGCATCTGTTTGGCATAAGGTCCAAGCATCTACCTGTCTCATGTATTAGCAGCAATGTCTGTGACCGTCATGCATCTGTTCTGTAAGGGGTCTAGGCATCTGTCTTTGTTTGCATGTGTTCACCTTATGTCCTGTATTCTGTTCAGTATGTGGTTTATGTCTGAACGGTGTCCTATGTTCTGGTTTCCAGTTCCTGTTTTGTTTTTGAAACTGGACCACTGGTGTTATGAACCAGCGTAGGTTATCTTGCAGGTTTTGGCCAAGTGCACCGGGATCATCTCCGGAGGTAGTGACCTGGTGAACTCTTAGGAAAGTCTATCCCAACCATCAGGGGTACTGTGAAGATTGAGGGTTCACTTAGACAACACCCTTAGGGTTTGGCCTCAAGTCAAACTGGTGCACTTGGATCAGTGGTGATCCATCTGCCACTGTTTACCTTGCCTGTTTATCCACGATTATGTCTTTCGTGTTTGGTCATGTTTCAAGTGTTGTTTTGTCTTCTCTGATCCGTTTGCCTGGTTCACTCGTGATATGTTAAGGGATTCGGTTGAACATGACAAAAGAAAAATGTAAAAAAAATGCATCTGTTATATTTAACATCAGTTATGATCAGTTTGTGTCACTTCTGGCTTAAGATCAGTAGTTTTTGATGGAAAAAAAATGTCATGCATACAGTACTTTTTCTCCCGTCAAAAAATAACTGATCTTTGACGGAAGTGAAACAAACTGATCATAACTGATGCTCAAAATAAGAGATCCATTTTTTTTCTGTTCTTCTGACTGATTAGAAGAACAGAAATGTAAACGGTGATGTGAACTTAGCCTAAACCTCTAAACAGTTAGTCAAAGTTCACACTTCAGTTATTTTGATCAGTTATTGTGACCCAAAACCAGGAGTGGGTCAAAAACACAGAAGAGATGCAAATCTTTCCATTACACCTAATCTCTGAAGGCTTCACTACCTGTTTTGGCTCACAATTACTGATGTAAATAACTGACCAAATAGCTAAAGTGTGAACTTGGCCTAATAGTTTTATATCTAAGTGATCACATTGAGGGTTATTGAATTGTAATGTGGTAAAGAGTAAGAAAGCTGAAGCCCTGTGTTCTGCTGCATCATTGAAATCAACCATTTGTTTGTATTCTATGCAGGTTCAGACCACTGAGCCAAACTTACCCGACAAATTTAATTTGATTACACAAATACTGAGGAAGCATGATAACACAGTAAATGTCATTAACGGAATTTCAGTTGTGGCAATATTTCCTTTCCAAGTTAAATCTTTAAAAGATAAGCCGTTTAGTTACCAAGGGAGTTTTTTTCAAACCGGGAATGATGATGACTGTAGTTTTTCATGCAAATTTCTTTAATGTTGAAATACTTTGTTGTGTAAGAAGGAATATGAAATGAATATACAATCAGGCAAAAACTCCATATCTACTTTATTTGAAGAAACACAGAGCACAGGCAAACCGCGGCACTTCCAATGCTAGCAATTTCCCCTCTGTAATTTGCTTCCACTGATATATGGCGTTTGGTTAAATATGATGTATAAAGGAACGGTTAGAAATTGTTATAATTAAGTTCTAGAGAATCTCTTTTGGCAATCATTTAACACATAAACTGCAAAAGACGTCTTACAACGCAATACTATTTACTTGTGCATCAACACATATGCTTCAAAGCAGTTTCTCACTAATCTGTAGACTAGTAATTGCATTAAACCCCATATTAATGTCACTTGTGAATTATCGACCGGTTGTGCCAGTTAGGCTAATAAATGAGACAAATATTTAACTCTACGTTACAGATTTGGCACATAAGCTTGTGGAAGTTGAACTCTATTGAAAACCGCTATAAGTAGTAGAGTGTTGTACAGTGCTTGCCAGAAGGTTCATTGTAAATCTGGCCATACACATTCAAAAACTGTCAGCCAAACCATCGTTTGTCCAACTGCTGTCTCTCCTTTTTCCCTCCTAGCTTCCCTATACATACACATTCAAGTCGGCTGAATGTGTCTGCATATGCTATCTCCTCAGAGAACAAAAGGATCGGGTAAAAATATTCATTTCGTCCGATCCTTGTCTCCCTCAACATCATATTATAGGGAAGAGATGGAAGCTCCCCACACACATTAGTGTGTCGGCTGAACCCTCCATTCTTGGAAGGTTCAGCTAACAAAAGTATAATTTGTATGGCCAGATTTAGGGTAAGAACAACGGGGCAGCACTGAAACAGTGGAAATATGGGCCGCTGCTTGTTTTCAACTGATTGATAAGTAGCTAGATGATTTTCCACAGCTGAAATATTACACCTCATGAGTACTGCCCTGAATGTTGGACTAGGGTTCCCTTGGTCAAAGAGAGGAAATTATTCTCTGGGCCCAAACACTAGTATCATCAATAAAGTCTTATAGGACCCTAGTGACAAGTGATTGGCTCCAAATGTTTTTTTTTCTTATTCTTTGGTGATCATTACAGTACTGGTACTCTGATGAGCCAGTCTGACACTGCTGTCCCATGTGGCCTCACCCATTGAGAGATACCTCAAACTAGAAAATCTCAGTCTTTTCACTCTTAGCCAGCATAAGGTGCATTGTAACAATGAACCTTTTACTTAGACCCTGTAAATTCAGATATGACTGCATTTAATAAGAAGCTCTGGGTTTTCTTATATCTGCCTCTTCCTGCATTTGCACCATGAAGCAGAGGGAATGAACAGTATTAACAGTATTATTTTCAAGGGGCGGGGAGGTATCAGAGAAAGGGCATGATTTTGGCAAGTACTCCTGCATATCTCCGTAACATGCAGCCATTTTATTTCCTGTGGTGTTAGGATTGAATAGTTTAAAGACCAACACAAAACCCGTCCGGGAGTTAAAAAAAAAATAAATGGAAAATTGCCGGGTCCTGAAAGGGTTAAAACCATGGACCTAGGAAGTTTAGATCATAATATGTTATTGGAATTGAAAACAAGATCACATTCCTTTTTATTCAGACGAGACATTATAATATTCAGTTACTGAATACTAGGGGTTTTATAACTTCTTCTACAGCTGACTTGTTGCCTTTTAATTAATTTCTCACCCGGTTGGCTACCCTGTAGAAGATATTGTTTAGCTGGGATTTTGTTTTCCATGCGTCTGCCTCTAGGCTGGTCATGGTCTAATAAGGTCACAGAAATAAGTGGATGTCAGTAATCCTTTTCAGTTTTCAGTAGAAAGGGATTTAACATCACTGTAGGTTCTTAACTATAAAAACCTAAAGTTGTAGATCAGACGCCTACTTACCTCAACTGAATTGTTAATGAGAAGCTTAAAATTAGCTAAATAAAAATGGTCATTGACTATGGACTAGCTATAAAAATAATTCTTACAGTTGTCTACTTCATTGTATGTGACAAATGACATGATTCATATATTAATTCACCTACGGTGCACTGATGTGATTGCTCGATATACTATATAGCTAATGATGGAGTATTTTCTGATATGTGTAGGAACAATTTAAGAATTGAGCAGATCAGTCAAAAGCCACCTGGAGAAGTGGTGAATTGAGCAGCACATTTATCCCTTGCATTGCCAATGGGTCAGTTCTCACCCATCCACTGAAATATCCAAAAGAAAGGGTGGGACATTAGCATTCTAGCAAAACTAAAAGGGAAGATTTATCAAACTGGTGTAAAGTAGCACTGGCTTCAGATCCCACCTTTCATTTTTCACAGCTCCTTTGGTGGAATCTGATTGGTTGCTATAGCAACTAAGTCAGTTCTACTTTACACCAGTTTGATAAATCTCCCCCAAAGTGTTTATTAACCCCTTAATGACCACTAATACTCCTTTTTACTGATGTAAACAAAGGAGGTTTAAGCTAAACAGCTGGCTTTAATCGATAATTACATGTACCCAAAATAGTGCATTAAAAACTATGACTTGTCCTGCAAAAAATAATTGATGAAAAAACAAAAAGTTATAGCTCTAGGAATGCATTTTTTTTTTAATTGCGTGGTTAAGTCATAAGTCTTACACCCAGTGATGTTTCAAATTCATGTGATGGGAAAGGCTCAGATAAAGTCTAAATATTGCTGTGTGCAAGACTAAGGGGTTGTCTAGCGCCGTTCTCTGCAGAGCTGGTCTGGTCCTTCTGCCACTGCTTGTTTATAAACTGCAGCAAAGAAGTGCTGCTATACAGCACGTGACCTCTGCAACCAATCACTTTTCAATCAACGACATTGAGTGGCTGCAGCAGTGACATTCCGTACTTGTACACATCACTGTACACATTAATGGTAATGTGCCAATTGCTGTCCTAATTGTAAGACCGCTGAAGATGGCTGGAATGGTCACGTGCCATATACTGGCACATCCCGCTCCAGCTGGTAAACAAGTAGAGACAGAAGAACCAAACCAATGCTGCCGTTCTCTGGAGAATGGGGTGAGCCTCAGATGACTTTTTATTTTGGGCTACTGCAGGGCTTGTCTGGGTTTTTTAATTATCTTAGATAACCCCTTTAAAGCAATCTCAGATTGCTGTAAAATTATGAAATCAGTGACCTCCCGCTGCTTCCATTACGACACTTCCTGATCTTCCATTGGCCTCTTCTTTTTTGTCCCTCTCAACATGCAGGAAATGACTGCTCAGCCAATCACTGGCTGAGGTGTGTGATAGCTGCAGTCATAGATTGGCTGAACCATCATTTCCTGCATGTTGAGAGGAACCAGGAAACATAAAGCAGAATACAGGCTAAAGTATATGTGTAGGGACACACCCTAATTATAGAGAAAATGATAGTGCCCAGTTGTCAATCAATTAAGTAGTGTATACATATAGTGATATAATGTCCTTCTTTTGCACTTATTTATACACAAAGGATAAAGAACATAATACACAATTATATCAACACTTCATCTGGAGTCCTGACTACATCCAGGATGAAGGTACATACATCACCGATTGAGTTATCATCATCTGACAGCAACATCAGCTGGGAAGCCCTTTCAGCGAAAAGCAGTCAGAGTCTCGATCGAGAAAACACCGGTCCCTACATGAGGCGTCCCCCCGTAGAATGAGCTTCTGACTTATTTCCTGAAGGGTTACAACTATATGCCCATTAAACAAAGAGCTCCATTCCCTAGTGGAACGTAGCCAGCACATGCGCTGTATAATTGTCACTGTCTACGTGTTGTTCATCTGCTCTTACCGCAGACCTTGGAGCGGCCAGTTCCCAGGTCCACAGCGAGTCAGAATCCCAAAACAACCTTGAGAAAATACGTAGACAAAACCTTACTCCGTGCACCTTCATTCACAGGTCTTAAATCAACACTTTAACTGAACAGATACAAAATAGAATTCAAATGATCAGAAACTTCATGTTCACACTTACCAGGCTAGATGGCTACTCTGCCCAATCAGCCATCTTAGTTAAAGGGGTTATCCCATGACTAATGTAAAAGATGAATATCAGATCATCATATAGTACATGGCAATCTCTTTCTAACAAAGCTAGAACCAGCTCTGTACCTCACATGGATCCAGAGATCTCCACATTCATTGCTCTGCTAGATTTATGTGCGGCCATCTCAGTGAGCAGGACAAAAAAATAAGGAAAAAAACAAAGAGCAGGTGACGCTATACAAATATATTTTATTGAATAACTCAGTAGCTATGCTAAATATTTAATTAAAGCAATTACAAAAGTATTTAGGTCCAGGTGATAGTTTGAAGACCGTAGAATATTAAGGGCCCAAGGAGGTTTTACCTCCTCCCTGCAGCTCCAATTGCTGTGATTGGCTGGTGCAGACCAGCCAGTTGTAGCGCCATCACTATTAAAGCCAGGTGGGCTCAGACGGGGGTGATCGGTACTGAAATAAACTGCACCAATGAGCCAAGAGATTGAGCAGGGGACACTGGTGTTTGACTGGTATTCTATAGCAACCATTGGCAGCATTAGAGAGGCTGACTGCGTCCAGAGAGGTTTGGTGTGCCCCTCTGTGTTCTGCTGTCTGGGACTTGTGATGCCCCTGGGCTCAATGTCGATATTCAGTGCTTTCTAGAACTACTGCAGTGTTTATTGATTTGTTGTATAGTTAAAGCAGTTCTAGATCCTTGATCCCTAATCCTAAATCCCAATCCTTGTCCCTGTATCTATTCTTCTCCAGTCCCCTCCATCCTCCGTCTGCATTCAGCAGATTGTTTTTTTGTTTGTGCTTAGAAAAAAAAAATTGCACTTCGTAGTAGATTTATTACAAGCACCTTCATGTGTGAATGTACAACATAAACACCTGTGAGAATAAGTTAAATTTACTCACACATTACATGTGTTGAATCGTAAACATTACACACCCCATTAAAAATAAAAATGGCCTATTTATCCCAAATAATTATTCAGCTAAGAAGGCATACGCCACACGTGAGAGAAGTGGATACCACATTCCTCTACTCCTCTCCCTCCAGCGATGAGGGACCAAGTAGGCACCTAAAGACAACAACTGAGGCAGCCCCCTACCCTTGAGTGATTTTGTAAATTTATTGGTGGTCCAAACAAATGTTTAAGCCCAAAATACCACATGACCATTTGCTCAACCCATGGGTTGGACCCCAGTAAATGTGGCAGAGATAATTATGTTTAATAATGTTATGTTTAGTACCAGGTTATAAATTTACAGTAATGCCATGGCCCTGAATCTACTCAAACCGATGGGGGATGTAGCTTCCAAAATGGGGTTTGAGAAAGCCACGGCACTCATCGGTGCCCCAGTGAGTGCTTCAGACTCCTCGAAGCTTACTGAGTACAGCTTGTGCGCTTGAATAGGACTGAGCTGCGCCTAGGCCATGTGACTAATAAACATGGTACCACAGGCCTAGTAAGGGGCATTCATACAATGCCACGGCCTCTTCATACAGCTGATCAGTGGGAGTACCAAGAGTGAGACCCCGGCCAATCGAATACTAATCTCTTTACAGGCAGCATATTTCTGTGAAACACGAGAAAAGGCGCACCATAGGGTAATAACGTAGGCAATCAGACAGTTTTGTAACTCCCAATTGGAGGCTCACCTTATATGGTTGTGCAAAGTTTAGGCACAATTCTAATGAATGCTTGTCAGTGGGAGGTTATACCCCTTTGTTAGACGATGGTATGCAGTCCGGGATCAGGACGAACACTTCTGACGGAGGGTGCCTGGATTCCCCACAGAAGGTGAATGTAGCCAAAGACAAGAACAGGTCGATCCCACGGCGCAAGGAACCAGTCATAGGTAAGTTAGAGCTTTATCCTTATTAGTAGCAGACCGTACAACGCGTTTCAGGGGTGTAAAACCCCTTCATTAGGTACAAAATAAGCTGCTATAGGTTTATAGACATACATTGCATTTAAATAGTCTTAAAAAACGACAAAATGGGGGGGACAATGTGGGCCAAAGTTCATTAGCATAATTAGAATTAATGAAATGCAGGGTAAAGGAGAAATACATAATAACACATGTATATACATGGGCCAGATGATCCAACATAAGATAGACATCATTGGTGGTTCAAGTGGTTAAAAACGTGAACGTGATCGGACCCGCGGTCACGAGACCGGGATAGTGGTCACGTGGTCGGCACGTCTCCTAGCAGCAGGACGCTCCGGGAGAAGGGCACAGATACATGGGGAGAGCGGTCACGTGATCGCCTGACGGTTGTTAGATTAGAAGACGCAGGCAGAGCGCATATGGACCAGGAGGAGAGCGAGGGGCACGTCCAGTTGGAAAAGGGACTAAAAATAGGAGGCAAATATATAGTATGTTGGGACAAGTGTGCATATATAATAATAAATAAATAAATATGACTGGTACAGGGTAAGAATGAGATAAATAAATAAATAAATAAATAGATATGGATGTTAAGTTGCATATAGGCATGATCATGAATATGATTATAACTATAAATAAGGTGATAGCAACAAAATGAAGATATATATATATATATATATATATATATACACTCACCGGCCACTTTATTAGGTATACCATGCTAGTAACGGGTTGGACCCACTTTTGCCTTCAGAACTGCCTCAATTCTTTGTGGCATAGATTCAACAAGGTGCTGGAAGCATTCCTCAGAGATTTTGGTCCATATTGACATGATGGCATCACACAGTTGCCGCAGATTTGTCGGCTGCACATCCATGATGCGAATCTCCCGTTCCACCACATCCCAAAGATGCTCTATTGGATTGAGATCTGGTGACTGTGGAGGCCATTTGAGTACAGTGAACTCATTGTCATGTTCAAGAAACCAGTCTGAGATGATTCCAGCTTTATGACATGGCGCATTATCCTGCTGAAAGTAGCCATCAGATGTTGGGTACATTGTGGTCATAAAGGGATGGACATGGTCAGCAACAATACTCAGGTAGGCTGTGGCGTTGCAACGATGCTCAATTGGTACCAAGGGGCCCAAAGAGTGCCAAGAAAATATTCCCCACACCATGACACCACCACCACCAGCTTGAACCGTTGATACAAGGCAGGATGGATCCATGCTTTTCATGTTGTTGACGCCAAATTCTGACCCTACCATCCGAATGTCGCAGCAGAAATCGAGACTCATCAGACCAGGCAACGTTTTTCCAATCTTCTACTGTCCAATTTCGATGAGCTTGTGCAAATTGTAGCCTCAGTTTCCTGTTCTTAGCTGAAAGGAGTGGCACCCGGTGTGGTCTTCTGCTGCTGTAGCCCATCTGCCTCAAAGTTCGACGTACTGTGCGTTCAGAGATGCTCTTCTGCCTACCTTGGTTGTAACGGGTGGCAATTTGAGTCACTGTTGCCTTTCTATCAGCTCAAACCAGTCTGCCCATTCTCCTCTGACCTCTGGCATCAACAAGGCATTTCCGCCCACAGAACTGCCGCTCACTGGATGTTTTTTCTTTTTTCGGACCATTCTCTGTAAACCCTAGAGATGGTTGTGCGTGAAAATCCCAGTAGATCAGCAGTTTCTGAAATACTCAGACCAGCCCTTCTGGCACCAACAACCATGCCACGTTCAAAGGCACTCAAATCACCTTTCTTCCCCATACTGATGCTCGGTTTGAACTGCAGGAGATTGTCTTGACCATGTCTACATGCCTAAATGCACTGAGTTGCCGCCATGTGATTGGCTGATTAGAAATTAAGTGTTAACGAGCAGTTGGACAGGTGTACCTAATAAAGTGGCCGGTGAGTGTATATATATAAGCACAAAAACATGGCTAAAATACTGGAAAAATCTATAAATACATCAATAAATCAATAAAAGATGACCTGGATTAAAAGGTGGGATCAGAAAAAATGAATATGTACATATATACACATATGATACTGCATAAAAATATTAATTAAATAAAAGAGATCACAATACTAATGATGATATATAATGAGTTAAAATATAAATGGTACTTATGAAGGAGGAAACCTGGCTAACAAGTGGTGGACAACGTTCAAAGGTTAATCTCAAAGACCTCATTGAGGCCGAATGGATTCAGACAGTTCAATTTGAATATCCAGAACACTTCACGCCTGCGGAGCGTCTGCAGTGTGCTGTAGCCATTAGGAGGTATCTGCTCTATAGGGGTAATCGTGAAACCTGAGAATGAGCCTTGGTGATGTTCAGTCACATGTCTAGATACGCTATGTTGTAGAAACTTCTTCTTCACATTACATCTGTGTTTATTGACCCTATTACGCAGGGTTTGGATTGTACGGCCCATATATTGTAACCCACATGGGCATTCCAGGAGATATATCACATTAGTAGAATCACAACTTAAATCTCCTTTGATATGGAAGGTCTCCCCCTTTAGATTGCAAAATGAACTGGTAGTATGTATGGATCTACAGCAAAGACATTTTGGCTGGTTACACTTGTGGCTACCTAGTGGTCCAGTCTCGCCAGTGACCTGTTTGGGTGGTTGTCTCAATTTACTAGGCGCCAGAAGGTTTTTTCAAAGTCTGAAATCTTCTAAAGGTCAAGGGGGGCTTATTCGTCAGGATTCTATTAAGAAAGGGTTCCCTCTTAAGAATGTACCAGTGTTTGGAAAGATTCTCTCTTATCTTGTTATGATCATCATTAAAAGTAATGATAAAATTAGTGACGAACTGTTTGGGGATAGTGGTTTTAGTGATTGCTGCACCAGCTCCTCCAGGGAGACACTCAGACTGGGTTAGGGTTGAAGCCTTATTGAAAGCCGCTTCAACAATCCCGGGTGGGAATCCCTTCTGTAGGAACCTCCTGCGTATTATTTGACTCTGGGAGATGAAGTCTTTGTCCTCAGAGCAATTGCGTCTGATTCGTTTAAATTGGCCGAAAGGGATATTTGTTCTCCATTTTTTGTGGTGTTGGCTGGTAAAATCTAAATAACTATTACAATCGACTTTTTTAAAAAAAGGACGAGTAGTGATTTTGCCATTGGCACTGTTCAGTTCCAGATCTAAAATTAGGCCTTGGTGACACTATAAGAACCTGAAAACGAGATCCCCCAGGTGTTCTCATTAAAGGGGTATTCCGGTTACCATAAATATAACTTATGTTTTAGACTAATTCATCATCAATCACTACCTAATATAATGTCAATTTCACATATTTACCGTTCAGTAGTTATAAAGTGCTTTTCTTCCCCTGCTACCCACTGTGTTCCTCATAAGTTACCATGGCACCAACCTGTAGTTCTGAGCCTTTGTCAGGTCAGGCATTCTCAGTGTGTTTCTATCAATTCTCTAGCTAAATGTTAGTGTGCTGCTGATTACTGAGTAGAGGGTCGTGTCTGGACTGGAATATCAGGCAGCCAATCAGTGATCATCAACACTCATGAACAAGCAGAAACTCACAGCAGGAAAGCTAGGCATTGTGGGGATTGTAGTTTTGTGAGGGAAGATCAGGAGCCATGATACTGTCAGTGTGCTGCAGGATCACACAGGAGATAGACACATGGATTGCGAGGTAAAATGAAGCTCTGGTTATATGTATAGTTATGAGTTCTGGTTGGGTCACAGCTTGAAGCCTTAATGCAGTTTATCAAAAATTAAGTTACGTTACCGGAATACCCCTTTAAGATACTTGATAAAATTATCAATAGAAATGTTGTCCCCATCCCATATAAAAATCAGGTCATCTACATAACGGCGAAAGAGGATGATGTTGTTATTATGATAGTGGGACTTGTATATCATATCATCCTCGAATGCGCCCATAAATAAATTTGCGAAACTTGGCGCGAATCGTGTGCCCATCTTAGTCCCCCTTGTTTGTAAATAAAAGGTCTCTTCAAATTTAAAAGTATTGTGGGTTAAAATGAAGTGAATACACTCAAGGATAAAAGCTTTTTGTTCCTCGGGCATGGAGAGGTCCGTTTTGAGAAATCGTTTTGTGCATTGTATACCTAAATTGTGCTGAATGTTTGAGTACAATGCTGAAACATCAAGGGTTAACCATTGATAGGTTTACTTCCATGTTACTTCCTTCACTATTTGTATTAGTCTTGAAGATACGAAGGTAGTTGGGTTACATATTTTTGTAAGAGAATGTCTACGTAGTGGGAAAAGTTACAAGTTAAGGATGAAACACCAGAGATTATGGGGCGTCCGGGTGGATGTGTAGTATTCTTATGGATTTTGGGCAGGTGATAAAAAATGGCTATTTCAGGGTCCGGTACTAGTATGTATTCTTGTTCTTTTTTGTTGAAGTTGTGAGAGGCTGATTCTATGAATGTCTTAAGGGCCAACTAATGTTCTGCCAGAGGATTTGTGTCTAGAATTTGATAATAATTGGTATCTGAAAGAATACGGAGGGCCTCACTAATGTAGTCTGCCCTGTTTTGTAGCACTACTCCGCCCCCTTTGTCTGCACTCCTAATGATAAGATCAGTGTTATCCTGTAGTTGTTTAAATGCTGTTCTTTCCCTTGAACTCAGATTATATTTCCTAATTGGTTTTCGGTGGACTGTGCGAAAGTCCTCCAAAACTAGATCATACAAAGTTTTGACGAAATTGCCTCTGTGGTGAGTGGGATAAAAATTTGAGCGCAGCTTAAGGTCAGTGGATATATACTGTGTCGATGTGGTCGGGTCATTATCCACTGTAGTGAGCCCACCCTTAGAGGAATTATTCTCCAGCAGACTAAAATGTCTTCTAAATAGTTTCCTAATGAATTTATGCAAATCCAAAAAGAGGTCAAAACCATTTGACTTTGATGATAGACAAAAGGTTAATCCTTTAGAGAGGATGGCTGTCTCATAAGGGTTCAATTTGTAAGAAGAAAGGTTAAAGATTTTTATTTCTTTGTGTGGGGTTGGGCTAGATTTTACATTTTTCTTTTTGATCTGTCCCCCTGTCAGGTCTGGTCACCAGAGAACATAGGTTTTCTATTTTTGCTTGGTATTCTGAGTTTTTGTGTGTTTCTGTTCAGTGCCTACGCCTTGCCTTTAACCATGTTCACACTGTGGAGTTGTTTTGGAGCCAACGCCCATCTTCATGTTTTTGTTTGTCTACATAGGGTTAATACTCAGGTGCTGGGCTGAGTGGCTTCTCGAATCTGGTCCATTCAGAACCTGGGGGTGGGATATCTTCCTGCATAAATACCTGCCTTCTTCTTTGCTCTTTGCCGGTTTTTGCAAATCCTTGCTATACCTGCTTGTGCTCTTGTATCGTGTGTATCCTGACAGCTTATATTTGACCCTTGGCTCGTACCTGACTACTCTACCGTCTTCTGATTTGTACTGACGTTATCTCTGGTTTTCTGACGCGGCTTGTTGACCATTCTTCTGTGTTTTGTTTGTCTCTGTTTGTTGTCCCTTTTCCCTGCACCTTAGTAAGTGTAATTGCAGTCCTCGTGGTTGTCGCCGTGTCGCCTAGGACACGGAGGCAATTAGGCAGGGACAGGGGTTGGGGAGAGCTCAGGGATCACATCTCCCTTTTCTGTGTACCCCAACCTTGACAGAAAAACCGGCCCGAAATAAACCTGCAACCTGTATACGGCCAGCTGCGTTTATTCCACCTATGGAGCAAATGTCAGTGGTGGTATCTCAGGTCCAGGCCCTGACCAATTTGGTTCAGGATCTTGCTATTCGCCTTCAGGTTCAGGAAAATATGCAGGCCTCGGCTCCTGTGTCTGCACCCCAAGTTCCTACACCTGCACCTGAACCTAAGGTCCTCCTTCCTGATTTTTTTTACGGTGACCGTAAGAAATTTTTTCTGTTTCGGGAAGGATGTATTTTGTATTTTTCTTTACGACCTCGGTCGTTTGTAATGAAAGCGCAAAAGGTGGGTATGGTTATGTCTCTCCTGCGCGGAGACCCCCAAACCTGGGCCTTTTCTTTACCCACTGCCTCTCCTTTGCGCTCATACCTTGACGAGTTTTTTGTTGCGCTGGGTCAGATATATGATGAGCCAGATCGCCCAGCGTTAGCGGTATCCCAGTTATTGTCTCTACGTCAGGGTGGACAGATGGCAGAAAATTACTGTGCTAGTTTTAGACAATATGTGACCGACTCCTGGTGGAATGATAGGGCTTTGAAAGACCTTTTTATGACTGGACTGTCTGACCGTGTGAAGTATTTGTTGTTAGCCCATGCTGAACCTAAAACACTTGACGAAGCTATGACCCTGGCCATCCGGGCAGATAGACGTCTAAGATCCAGGCGACCTCCTCAGGTGTCTCCTGCTCCTCAGCCGATCCTCAATCCGGTCTCCAGCCAATCCGGACCGGAACCGATGGAACTCGGCAGTATTACGCCTAAGCAGAGAAGGGAACTTCGTACGAGGAATCATTTGTGCTTCTACTGCGGGAGTCCGGATCATCTGCTGAATTCCTGTCCGAAGAAAACTTCAGCAGGAAAACTTCCGCTCCTAGACAGTTATCGGGAGGACTGTCTAGGAGCTCAGGTACTCCCTAATGTTTCTAGAGTATTTTTGCCCTGCACCGTCTCTTTCCAGTCAGCCTCACGTGTTGGACAGGCTTTCTTGGATTCTGGTTCAGCCGCCAACTTTATTGATTTTTAATTTGTTTCCCAAATTGTGCCTTCTTTGATTCCCCTGTCCCCTCCTATCCAGGTGTCTAGTGTCGATATGACCCCTCTGCATGCCGGTTTGGTCAAATTCCGTACTCCTGAGATAAGATTGGTGGTGGGTGCACTACATATTGAGTATTGTTCTTTCATTGTAATGAAAAATTTGTCTGTGAACATTATTCTGGGTCTTCCTTGGCTTCAGCTGCACAATCCGGTTATTGATTGGGTGAGTCAGGAATTAGTTCACTGGGGCCCGCAGTGTAAGACCCATCTGTCTCAAGTTTCCCTTTGTTCTACCAATGCATGTGATTCTGAGATCCCGGAGTTTATTTCAGATTTTGCAGACGTTTTTTCGAAACCTCTGTCTCAAGTCTTGCCTCCACACAGAGACTTTGATTGTAAGATTGATCTATTGCCTGATGCCAAGTTACCTAAGGGTCGGATTTATAATCTGTCTGTGCCAGAAAGACAGTCTCTCAAACAATACATCGGAGAGAGTTTGGCTATAGGACATATTCGGCCTTCCGAATCTCCTACGGGGGCTGGTTTCTTTTTTGTTGAGAAAAAAGATGGGGGTTTGAGACCATGTATTGACTACCTTGAACTTAATAAAATCACTGTTAAAAACTCTGGACCGCTTCCCCTCATCCCGGACCTCCTGAATCAGGTTCCGGGGGCCAACTGTTTCTCCAAATTAGATCTACGGGGAGCTTATAACCTGATTCGGATCCGGGAAGGGGATGAGTGGAAGACAGCTTTTAATACGCCTCTGGGACATTTCGAGTATCTGGTTATGCCTTTTGGTTTAAGCAATGCCCCAGCTGTATTCCAAGGTTTTATGAATCATATCTTTCATGACTGTATTGGGGTTTTTATGGTGGTTTATCTGGATGATATCCTGATATTTTCTTCTGATCTGGATTCACACAGTAAACATCTTCGTCTGGTGTTATCCCGTTTGCGTAATCATTCTCTGTTTGCTAAACTAGAAAAATGCATTTTTTGTGTACAAAAAGTTTCATTCTTGGGTTATGTGGTCACTCCTTCCGAGGTTCAGATGGATCCGTGTAAGGTTCAGGCAAACGCGGATTGGGTTCGGCCCACAGATTTAAAATCCCTTCAACGTTTTCTTGGGTTCGCCAATTATTACAGGAATTTTATCAAGTACTTTTCCGTAATTGCCAAGCCACTCACGGATCTTACCCGCAAGGGGGCTGATCCCAGTAACTGGTCTCCTGCTGCGTACTCTGCGTTTGAGGAACTCAAGAAAGCGTTCTCCTCTGCGCCTGTATTAATTCAACCTGATCTCTCTCAGCCATTCATTGTTGTGGTAGATGCTTCTGAGGTCGGTGTACGGGCAGTTTTATCTCAAGGGTCAGCTGCTCTCACTAACCTCAGACCATGTGCATTCTTTTCCAAGAAATTCTCGTCTTGTGAAAGGAATTATGATATTGGGAATCGCAAGCTCCTTGCCATCAAATGGGCGTTCGAAGTGTGGCGCCATTTCCTGGAAGGAGCTCTTCACCCAGTAACAGTGATCACAGATCACAAAAATATTGTGTACTTGGATAATGCAAAACGTCTCAATGCCCGTCAGGCTAGATGGGCGTTGTTTTTCTCTCGTTTTAATTTTGTGGTCACTTTCCGACCTGGTACCAAGAATGTCAGGGCTGATGCTTTGTCTCGGAGTTTTGGTGTCCCTGAGGGTCCTGAGTCGGAACCTGGTAACATCTTACCGGCTGGTATTGTTTTGGCAGCCATCTCCTCTCACCTCTCAGATCAAATTCGCTCCAAACAAAATTCTGCCCCAAGAGACCTTCCGGAAGGCAAAATGTTTGTTCCCTTGTCCCTTCGATTGAGAGTGTTAGAGGAGAAACACTGTTCCGTACTAGCCCGTCATCCAGGTGTTCGGGGAACACTAGATCTATTGAAAAGAAACTACTGGTGGCCACATATGAATAGTGATGTTCATGCATTTGTTCTAGCTTATCAGGTCTGTGCGCGAGGAAAGGTCCCCAGGAGACGTCCTGAGGGACCTCTTCTCCCGCTCTCAGTGCCAGACAGGCCTTGGTCTAACGTGTCTATGGATTTTGTTACCGATCTGCCACTTTCTCAAGGGTTCTCTGTTATATGGGTGGTGGTGGATCGTTTCTCTAAGATGGGCCATTTTGTTCCGCTAAAAAAAACTGCCTTCAGCAGAGGAATTGGCAGATCTATTTATTCAACATATTGTGCGTCTCCACGGTATTCCTGATGAAGTTGTGTCTGACAGGGGGGTACAATTTGTGGCTAAGTTTTGGCGAGCTTTCTGTTCTAAGCTTGAGGTAAAATTGTCCTTTTCCTCTGCCTTCCATCCCGAAACTAATGGGCAGACGGAGAGGATGAATCAAGAGCTCATACAGTACCTTCGTCTTTTTGTTTCTGACTGTCAACATCTGTGGGTCTCATATCTTCCGTTAGCAGAGTTTGCCATCAACAATCACACTAGTCAGTGGCGTAGCTACCGGGGGGGCAGGGGGGGCGACGGCTCCGGGCCCAGTGACTCGGGGGGGGGCCCAGCAAGGATGACCTTGCCTTTTATCAGGCGAATACAAGTGAGCGCTTCCATTATGGAAGCGCTCACTTGTATTTAGGGACCCCCATCAGACCTCAGATCAGCCCACCCAGCCACATAGGATTAAAATAAAAACTTTACTTACCTGTTCTGCGCTGCGGCTGCCCTCCGGTCCGCGCTCTGCTCTCTTCCCTGGCGGCGCGCACTATGACCTGACGCTGCACGCAGCGTCAGGTCATAGTGTGCGCGGGCCAGGGAAGAGAGCGGAGCGCGGACCGGAGGGCAGCCGCAGCGCAGAACAGGTAAGTAAAGTTTTTTATTTTAATCCTATGTGGCTGGGTGGGCTGATCTGAGGTCTGATGGGGGCACAGTCTGCTGATATGAGGTCTGATGGGGGCACAGTCTGCTGATATGAGGTCTGATGGGGGCACAGTCTGCTGATATGAGGTCTGATGGGGGCACAGTCTGCTGATCTGAGGTCTGATAGAGGCACAGTAGGCTGATATGAGGTCTGATGGGGGCACAGTCTGCTGATATGAGGTCTGATGGGGGCACAGTCTGCTGATATGAGGTCTGATGGGGGCACAGTCTGCTGATCTGAGGTCTGATGGGGGCACAGTCTGCTGATCTGAGGTCTGATGGGGGCACAATACGCTGATCTGAGGTCTGATAGGGGCACAGTAGGCTGATATGAGGTCTGATGGGGGCACAGTCTGCTGATATGAGGTCTGATGGGGGCACAATACGCTGATCTGAGGTCTGATGGGAGCACATTAAGCTGATCTGAGGTCTGATGGGGGGCACAATACGCTGATCTGAGGTCTGATGGGGGCACAATACGCTGATCTGAGGTCTGGTGGGGGGCACAATACGCTGATCTGAGGTCTGATGGGGGCACAGTAGGCTGATGTGAGGTCTGATGGGGGCACATTCTGCTGATCTGAGGTCTGATGGGGGCACAGTACGCTGATCTGAGGTCTGATGGGGGCACAGTACGCTGATCTGAGGTCTGATGGGGGCACAGTACGCTGATCTGAGGTCTGATGGGGGCACAGTACGCTGATCTGAGGTCTGATGGGGGCACATCTGCTGATCTGAGGTCTGATGGGGGCACAGTACGCTGATCTGAGGTCTGATGGGGCACAATACGCTGATCTGAGGTCTGATGGGGGCACAGTACGCTGATCTGAGGTCTAATGGGGGCACAGTACGCTGATCTGAGGTCTGATGGGGCACAATACGCTGATCTGAGGTCTGATGGGGGCACAGTACGCTGATCTGAGGTCTGATGGGGCACAATACACTGATCTGAGGTCTGATGGGGGCACAGTACGCTGATCTGAGGTCTGATGGGGGCACAGTACGCTGATCTGAGGTCTGATGGGGCACAATACGCTGATCTGAGGTCTGATGGGGGCACAGTACGCTGATCTGTCTGATGGGGGCACAGTACGCTGATCTGAGGTCTGATGGGGCACAGTACGCTGATCTGAGGTCTGATGGGGCACAATACGCTGATCTGAGGTCTGATGGGGCACAAATACGCTGATCTGAGGTCTGATGGGGGCACAGTACGCTGATCTGAGGTCTGATGGGGGCACAGTACGCTGATCTGAGGTCTGATGGGGGCACAGTACGCTGATCTGAGGTCTGATGGGGCAAAATACGCTGATCTGAGGTCTGATGGGGGCACATTCTGCTGATCTGAGGTCTGATGGGGGCACAATATGCTGATCTGAGGTCTGATGTGGCACAATACGCTGATCTGAGGTCTGATGGGGGCACATTCTGTTGATCGGAGGTCTGATGGGGGCACAATACGCTGATCTGAGGTCTGATGGGGGCACAGTAGGCTGATGTGAGGACTAATGGGGGCACATTCTGCTGATCTGAGGTCTGATGGGGTACAATACGCTGATCTGAGGTCTGATGGGGCACAATACGCTGATCTGAGGTCTGATGGGGGCACAGTAGGCTGATGTGAGGTCTGATGGGGGCATATTCTGCTGATCTGAGGTCTGATGGGGCACAATACGCTGATCTGAGGTCTGGTGGGGCACAATACACTGATCTGAGGTCTGATGGGGGGCACATTCTGATGATCTGAGGTCTGATGGGGGGATGTAAAAACTGTGGACAGGTTTCCTTTAACATAGGAGTCCTCTTGTTTTTTACTCCTATTACTCCTATATTTCACGGCATTATGTGGTAGAGTATTTAGAGTAGGGTATGTGGAAAGTCTATTGTACTTAACAGCATAGATGATCTAGCAGTTTATATAGTCATCTTTCTAATACAATATTATAACCACAACTAGTAGTATGTGCCTGTGAAGTTGGAAACGTGCGTTTGGGAAGCCAAGTGGGGGGCCCACTCAAGTATGTTTCGCCCCCCCTGTGCTGAACCTCTAGCTACGCCTCTGACACTAGTTCATCCACACTCACATCTCCTTTCTTCTGTAATTATGGATTCCATCCCAGGTTTTCCTTCTCGTCATCGTCAGTTTCGGATACCCCTCGTGCTGAGTCCATAACTAACCAACTGTGCACAGTGTGGTCGCAAGTTCAGCAGAACTTGAAAAGAGCACAAAGTTTAATGGTCCATTCATCCAGAAGTAGGCGTACTGTCTCAGAAACTTTTGTTGTGGGTGACAAGGTCCTATTGTCTACTAAGAACCTTAAGTTGAAAGTTCCGTCTCTGAAATTGGCTCCTAGGTTCATTGGTCCATTTACCGTAACTCATGTTATTAATCCTGTATCGTTCAAGGTGGCGTTGCCCTCTGATTGGCGGGTTCACAATACGTTTCACAAGAGTCTGTTGAAACGCTATGTGGATCCTGTGGTACCCCTCCTTGACCCTCCCTCGCCATCTGTGGTGGAGGGTGATCTCGAGTATGAGGTAGAGAGGATTGTCGACTCCAGACTGGTCAGGAACTCTCTTCAATACCTCATTCATTGGAAGGGTTTCGGTCCTGAGGATAGATCTTGGGTCCCTGCTAGGGATGTTCATGCTCCACGATTGGTTAAATCTTTTCATCGGGACTATCCGTCTAAACCATCCTTAGGGTCTAAGGGTCCGGAGGCCCCTCGTGGAGGGGGGGTACTGTCAGGTCTGGTCACCGGAGAACATAGGTTTTCTATTTTTGCTTGGTATTCTGAGTTTTTGTGTGTTTCTGTTCAGTGCCTACGCCTTGCCTTTAACCATGTTCACACTGTGGAGTTGTTTTGGAGCCAACGCCCATCTTCATGTTTTTGTTTGTCTACATAGGGTTAATACTCAGGTGCTGGGCTGAGTGGCTTCTCGAATCTGGTCCATTCAGAACCTGGGGGTGGGATATCTTCCTGCATAAATACCTGCCTTCTTCTTTGCTCTTTGCCGGTTTTTGCAAATCCTTGCTATACCTGCTTGTGCTCTTGTATCGTGTGTATCCTGACAGCTTATATTTGACCCTTGGCTCGTACCTGACTACTCTACCGTCTTCTGATTTGTACTGACGTTATCTCTGGTTTTCTGACGCGGCTTGTTGACCATTCTTCTGTGTTTTGTTCGTCTCTGTTTGTTGTCCCTTTTCCCTGCACCTTAGTAAGTGTAACTGCAGTCCTCGTGGTTGTCGCCGTGTCGCCTAGGACATGGAGGCAATTAGGCAGGGACAGGGGTTGGGGAGAGCTCAGGGATCACATCTCCCTTTTCTGTGTACCCCAACCTTGACAACCCCTCTGCAACTTCTTCAGAATTTTTTCTTTTGTTTGCTCTTGGGCCCAGGGGGTGAAAGTAGTTCGTTATCGTCACTGTACCTGGACTTTTGAGAATTGGGTATATCGTAGTTGGATTGAGGACAGGAGGAAGGGATAAAAAAGATGGGGGACCAGCGGTGGAATGGGAGATGGTGTTGGATAGGTCAATTGTGCTGTAATCTGGGGTTTGCACGTGTTGTCACGTGTTGCCACGGAGGGAGTGGTGGGGGAACCATGTGGTGAGTTTGTATGTAGTGTAATAAGAGAGTCCAGTTCCAAATCAACCGGCGTAGACGGTGAGGGGGGACTAGTCCCCGTATGTCCGGTGGTGGAGGAACTGGTAGTAGAAAAGACTGTTGGAGGTAAATTGAGTGGGGCACATGTAGAAAGGATATCATGATCGAATACTTCAGAAACCGTGGTGTTCTGCTGGTGTGGAGGCAGAAGGGGGGGTGGCAATTTTATGTTTGGGTTTAGCGATGTCTAACAATCCATTCGGCCTGAATGAGGCCTTTGAGATTAACCTTTGAATGTTGTCCACCACTTGTTAGCCAGGTTTCCTCCCTCATATGTACCATTTATATTTTAACTCATTATATATCATCATTAGTATTGTGATCTCTCTTTTATTTATTTAATTAATATTTTTATACAGCATCATATGTGTATATATGTACATATTCATTTTTTCTGATCCCACCTTTTAATCCAGGTCATCTTTTATTGATTTATTGATGTATTTATTGATTTCCAGTATTTTAGACATGTTTTTGTGCTTATATATAATAATTTTATATATATATATATATATATATATATATATATATATACCGTACAGACCAAAAGTTTCGACACACCTTCTCATTCAAAGAGTTTTCTGTATTTTCATGATTATGAAAATTGTAGATTCACACTGAAGGCATCAAAACTATGAATTAACACATGTGGAATTATATATTTAACAAAAAAGTGTGAAACAACTGAAAATATGTCTTATATTCTAGGTTCTTCAAAGTAGCCACCTTTTGCTTTGATTACTGCTTTGCACACTCTTGGCATTCTCTTGATGAGCTTCAAGAAGTAGTCACCTGAAATGGTATTTCAACAGTCTTGAAGGAGTTCCCAGAGATGCTTAGCACTTGTTGGCCCTTTTGCGTTCACTCTGCAGTCCAGCTCACCCCAAACCATCTCGATTGGGTTCAGGTCTAGACACTGTGGAGGCCAGGTCATCTGGCGTAGCACCCCATCACCCTCCTTCTTGGTAAAATTGCCCTTACCCAGCCTGGAGGTGTGTCTGGGGTCATTGTCCTGTTGATAAATAAATGATGGTCCAACTAAACGCAAACCGGATGGAATAGCATGCCGCTGCAAGATGCTGTGGTAGCCATGCTGGTTCAGTATGCCTTCAATTTTGAATAAATCCCCAACAGTGTCACCAGCAAAGCACCCCCACACCATCACACCTCCTCCTTCATGCTTCACGGTGGGAACCAGTCATGTAGAGTCCATCCGTTCACCTTTTCTGTGTCGCACAAAGACACTGTGGTTGGAACCAAAGATCTCAAATTTGGACTCATCAGACCAAAGCACAGATTTACACTGGTCTAATGTCCATTCCTTGTGTTCTTTAGCACAAACAAGTCTCTTCTGCTTGTTGCCTGTCCTTAGCAGTGGTTTTCTAGCAGCTATTTTACCATGAAGGCCTGCTGCACACAGTCTCCTCTTAACAGTTGTTGTAGAGATGTGTCTGCTGCTAGAACTCTGTGTGGCATTGACCTGGTCTCTAATCTGAACTGCTGTTAACCTGCGATTTCTGAGGCTAGTGACTCGGATGAACTTATCCTTCGCAGCAGAGGTGACTCTTCGTCTTCCTTTCCTGGAGCGGTCCTCATGTGAGCCAGTTTCTTTGTATCGCTTGATGGTTTTTGCGACTGCGCTTGGGGATACTTTCAAAGTTTTCCCAATTTTTCGGACTGACTGACCTTCATTTATTAAAGTAATGATGGCCAATTGTTTTTCTTTACTTAGCTGCTTTTTTATTGCCATAATACAAATTCTAACAGTCTATTCAGTAAGACTATCAGCTATGTATCCACCTGACTTCTGCCCAACACAACTCATGGTCCCAACCCCATTTATAAGACAAGAAATCCCACTTATTAAACCTGACAGGGCACACCTGTGAAGTGAAAACCATTTCAGGTGACTACCTCTTGAAGCTCATCAAGAGAATGCCAAGAGTATACAAAGCAGTAATCAAAGCAAAAGGTGGCTACTTTGAAGTACCTAGAATATAAGACATATTTTCAGTTGTTTGGCACTTTTTTGTTAAGTATATAATTCCACATGTGTTAATTCATAGTTTTGATGCCTTCATTGTGAATCTACAATTTTCATAGTCATGAAAATACAGAAAACTCTTTGAATGAGAAGGTGTGTCCAAACTTTTGGTCTGTACTGTGTATATATATATATATATATATATATATATATATATATATATATATTTTATCTTCATTTTGTTGCTATCACCTTATTTATAGTTATAATCATATTCAGAATCATGATCATGCCTATATGCAATTTAACATCCATATCTATTTATCTATTTATTTATTTATTTATTTATTATCTCATCCTTACCCTGTACCAGTCATGTTTATTTATTTATTTATTTATTATTATATATGCACACTTGTCCCAACATACTATATATTTGCCTCCTATTTTTAGTCCCTTTTCCAACTGCACGTGCCCCTCGCTCTCCTCCTGGTCCATACACGCTCTGCCTGCGTCTTCTAATCCAACAACCGGCAGGCGATCACGTGACCTCTCTCCCCATGTATCGCAGTCCGATCACGTGACCCCCCCGGATTCACTCTGTATATTCTCCGCAGGCTGCCGCAGACAGTGCAAGAAACACTGCGGTGATCCTTTACAGTTTTATGTATTTTTAACCACTTGAACCAGCAATGATGTCTATCTTATGTTGGATCATTTGGCCCATGTATATACATGTGTTATTATGTATTTCTCCATTACCCTTCTTTTCATTCATTCTATTTATGCTAATGAACTTTGCCCTACCTTGTTCCCCCCTCCCCCTACACCCCATTGGCGTTTTTTTAGACTCTTTAAATGTGATGTATGTCTGTAAACATATAGCAGCTTATTTTGTACCTGATGAAGGGGTTTTACACCCGAAACGCGTTGTATGGTCTGCTACTAATAAAGTATAAAGCTCTAACTTACCTACGACACGTTCCTTGCGCCGTTGGATCGACCTGTTCTTGTCTTTGGCTACAATCTAATACTAATGACCTAAAAGTTTTCCTATAAACTAAGTATATTAAGGAACTGATCTCTGTACCCTTTTTCTCATCACAAAATTCAAAATCAACATGGATGAAAACAATGAAAGACTTCTTTGATATGAAAATCCATAGCTGGAACAATATGACAGCATTGGATGACATAGTGCATGGCATATACAGTAAAATAAAAAATGGGAAAGCTTCAAGTACTCTATGCCCAGGCAAATTAACGTGGTTATGGGGGTTGATTTATTGTAATTTTCTGATGACCAGATTGCCTGACTTGGCACATGGAAATTTGTAAAATCTCCTTTTCCTCTGTGACAAAGCAGGGAAGTAACGGACCTAAGCTGCCCCAGTCAGATAGGAGGCTCCACCTAGGAGATGGTACACTAACTGCTGGTAGACTTCTGTGTATGGATGGATTTATAGTTTCCAGTTTTTCAGATTCTTCACATAATCTTGCTGCATGCTTATACTGACTCCTATGATGACTAACACTTTATGGTACTGCACGTGTAGTGTATATTTGGCAATTTAATGAAGACTACTCAGTACCAGTAAATACATCTTGAAACAATTTACTTCTGCCTTTCACTGTCTGTAGGATGAAACTATAGTGATCCATCAGGTGAAATTCATCCAGCATTGTTTAGCTCTTGAGCACAGAATCATTCAGACATAATCAATCTCTAAGAGACAACAATATACTCTAGGAGCCTGAGGCAACAGAAAGGTCTAACTACTCCCGATGGGCAGACACCACTATTGGATACAATAATTTCAATTAGGTTTTCTGAGAATGAAATCTACCGTTGTGAAACCAAATAACTATTCCTCAATTAATGGTTGTCTGTGAAACATGTTCAGTAACACCAGAATTACTGTATTTTTTGCTTTATAAGAATCACCCGATGATAAGACGCACCCCAGATTTTAGAGTAGGAAAATAAGAAAAAAATATTTTTCATCAGACCTCATATCAGACTCCCCATAAATTTCAGGACATCACATCAGACCCCCATCAGACCTCAGATCAGCCCACTCAGACCCCATCAGACCTGAGATCAGCCCACTCAGCCCCCATCAGACCTGAGATCAGCCCACTCAGCCCCATCAGATCTCAGATCAGCCCATCAGCCCCCATATGAGCCCACTATGCCCCCATATCAGCCCCCTCTGCCTCCATCAGACCTCAGATCAGCCCACGGTGCCCCTGTATCAGCCCACTGTGCCCCCATCAGACCACAGATCAGCCCACCAGCCCCATAAGAATAAAATAAAAAACCTCTCTTACCTCTCATGCGCCGCAGCTCCGCTCCGGCGCTCCTCTGTCTTCTCCTGCCGGCGCTGCACTGTCACCTGACTGCGTGCAGCGTCAGGTCATAGTGCGCGCACTACGTCCTGATGCTGTACGAGGTCAGGACAGTGCAGCACCAGGAGGAGAAGACAGAGGAGTGCCGGACCCGGAGCGGAGCTGCAGCGCAGGAGGGTAAGTATGTTTCCCTGCTCCCGGCACCTATTACATACTAGTGAACGCTTCCATAATGGAAGCGCTCAATAGTATTCGCTTTATAAGATGCACAGCCATTTTCCCCTACTTTGGGGGAAAAAATGTGCGTCTTAGAAATCGAAAAATAAGGTACTTCTTAAGGAATAGATATCTGTATGAGAAGATCACTGTAAGGTAAACTTCAGATGTCACCGTCTGGAACCACAGCCAGAAAACTTAAAACTGCTACCAATCTGCTTACTCCACTCTGGTTAGTAAAATCTAAAGTAACCCCTAGATGTTCATCAGAGCCTGGCACAAAGCCAGATAGACTTGGCTGCAACAGACTCAGGTTACGTCTGCAGAATAAAGTAACAGAAAACAGAACAGGTAGCAGACTATACCAGATGACCAAAACGGAAACAGAAGAGTAGTCAGTGAGCCAGGGCCAAAACCAGGAAAGTAAGTAGAAGCCAAATCAATATACAAGAGATTAATTGGGAGCTAAGCTAACATTGGTGCACGGAGGATACCTAAGCAAGAACCGGGAATGAGCTCTAAGCAAAGCAGCTGCTGAGTGAACAGACAGACACTGCCTGATAGTGGCCAGGTAAGTACATGACAGTCACACCTCCCAAGTCATTATAATTATTCACCAACATTCAAAACATATGCTTATATAAAAAAAACATATTCCAGGATCTTCACTATCAAAGTAGCTTAAAGAGTCACTGTTCTTTCATACAACTTTACATAAATCAATAGTACAAGCGACCACAGGGAACTTTGTAATATGTTCTATCAGTGAAAAATGTCTAGTTCTCATGTTATCAGCTGTTTACCACCCCCTTTGCTAATTGCTTTTCACTTTGAAAATTGCTTTGAATTATTTCACAAGAAGGAGGACTCCATAGGAGGATCATATTACACATGTCAATGCAAGGCTATGGAGAGGACAGGGAGGAGGAGTGAGCAGCAGCATGAGTGAGATGGGACTCAAACAGAGACACCAAAGAGACTGCACAGCTACATAGGAGAATTATATCTTAGCACAAGTGCTTAATTCCCAACTAATACAGGTCATTACCTCTCTGTAATATGCTTCATGATCCTGGGCATACCTCTAAGTAAGAGAAGTTTAGGAAGCAGCTTCTCCTCTACTTTTTGTGTGCAGTGGATGGTAGCTAGTCTCCACTAGTTTGAGAGATCTGCAAACTAGAAGTACAGCATGTACAAAGGAAATCTTCTAAAAATTGCCAGATGCAAGTGATACAGCCACCAGAAATAATGTTATTCCTCATGGACACACACTGTATTACTGATTAATTCAGAGGATCTTGAATGGGTAGTTACGCTTTAAAGAGGTTATTCCATGAAAATGATTTATCACTTATCCACAGGATAGCTGATGAACAGATCTGACCACTGGGACCCCTTGCAATCCCGGAAACAAGGGACCCCAGAGTTCCTCTCTGAATGGAGAGGTGGACTGCCATCGCTGGGGGTCCCAGTAGACAGACCTCCCACAATCTGTTAGTTATCACCTATACTGTGGACAGATGATCTGTAATTTTCATGGGATGATGTCTTTAAGGGTTGTGAGTTTAATGGTGTGAAACACGCTTTGTTTATTAGCATGTAACCCAAAAAGGCGTGACTCATTGCTTAGCAAATTTTTTACAACATGTCATCAGGGTTGCAGAAAACCTAATCACTCTACATGGGATGAGAATTACTGTTGGATTTCACAGCGAATTTAAAATCTGACAAGTGTGAACTATTGCTGAGTGAATTGGTTTATCCTGATACGGATGAACCCGATACATTCATCATATTATCTGTACTGTTGCTGAGGAAAGATTAAGATGGCCACCTTAATCTGATGCATGCACTGTTACTATGTGTAGCGGCGCATGAGCGAATATACTTCATTACAAATCTGAACCTGGATTTTTTATGATTGTGGAGCGCAACACAAATCTCGCCTTCGTAATGAGGTATAATCACACATGCGCTGCTACTCACAGTAATGGCATATACGTGAGTTTAAGATGGTCTTGAAAGACCGCGGCCATCTTAATCTGTGCTCATCTTAAAGAGTACATTTCAACATCGCTATACTGACAGTCCCTCGGCCACAGTACAGATAATATGACGAACGAATCGGGTTATTCTGTAGAGGGATGAACTGATTCATCACTAGTATGAAAATAGCCTTACTGTCCTTCACACTTTTTTTGGTCTAGTTAAAGGGGTTGGTTGTCTCTCTTCAGCAAGTGGTATTTATCATGTAAAGAAAGTTAATACAAGGCACTTACTAATGTATTGTGATTGTCCATATTGCCTCCTTTGCTGGCTTGATTCATTTTTCCATCACATTATAGACTGCCTGTTTCCATGGTTATCACCACCCTGCAATCCATCAGTGGTGGTTGCTGGTACACTATAGGAAAAAGCATCAGCCCTTCTGGTGATTGGGACCATGGGACTGCACATAGGCTAGTGCTTTTTCCTATATTGTGCAAGGACGGCCACCACTGCTGGATTACAGGGTGGTCTGTAACCATGGAAACAGGCAGTGTATAATGTGATGGAAAAATGAATCAAGCCATCAAAGGAAACAATATGGACAATCACAATACATTAGTAAGTGCCTTGTATTAACTTTCTGTACATGAGAAGAAGGCTCTCTATTGTGTAGTACACAATGCAAATATGTCACTGTGTATGTGTATTCTACAAATTGAGAAGGAAAATGCCCATGTCTTGGCCCTGCTGAGCGTTTTTTTCAAGAAGAAAACGAAAAGGGCCCCGTGAGGCCAAAATGTGGACTTTTTTTTTACCCAGACTAATCAATAAAGAGTGGCATTCTGGACCAGTGCTTTGAAATAGTTCTTTGTCTGCCCAGGACAGGATTGAGCCCATGCTCATATAACATGATATCAATGTGAACAGCAAAGCTTGGGATCCATTCTTCTAGCAAAGGAATGATATTACTCACTGTACTTCTCCTGTCTCAGTCTTCTCTGAAGTACAGTAAGTTATAGTACCGTCTGTCTGTCACCTCTTTCTGGACATAGCTTTTTGGAATATTTCTAATAAGACACAGATTTATAAGGACACTGTGTGACAACCCCTGACAATAGCAGGATGGCTTGTTACTATTGGGCAAATAAAAATTTGACCGGTGTATTATTTTGATACAATAACCGTGTCATTTCTGTTTGTCAGTGCTTAGTTTTTCACATTAAAGGGAACCTGGCACACTGAACATGGTGTCTGAGCTGCAGGCAGTAAGTTATAGAGCAGGAGGAGCTGAGCAGATTGATATATAGCTTTATGGGAAAATATTCAGTATAACTTGTATGTCATTCATTTATATCCATGCTCATTCTGCTCTTTGAAGACAGTGAGGCGGTCCTATCAGTGATTGACAGCCTTCCCTTTATGACTGTATATGCACAGATAGCTGTCAATCACTGATAGGACCGCCTCCTGGACTTCAAAGCCCAGAATGAGCAGATATATAAATGTATAAATTACAAGTTGTATTGAATCTTTTCCCACAAATAACACATCAATCTGCTCCTCCTGCTCTATAACATGGTGCCTATAGCTTGCATTGTATTTTCATGGTGACAGGTTCCCTTTAAATAAAGAAACATGTATATGACATGTTTCAACAGGGTTTTTCAAAAGGATTGGCCATATGAGAACATTCATACAGGTTAACTGAGTTGGCAACATCTTCCTGGCCTGTATGTTTAAGTGAGAATATCTTAATAAAGCAAGCCAGAAAATACGCATATAACTGTCAATGGGTGCGCCTGGCATCCTGCGTGGAAGGCCTGGCAATGCAAGTACTAATGTAACTAAAAATCTTTCATGTGCAAGAAACCGTGGGATTTATTTCCCCTGTGAATATTTTCTGTGCTCAGTGTAATCTCTGTCAATAAAACAGGTCTCATTTCAAAATGGAATAATGCAGGCACACATTAATAATTCAGCCAAAGTATTTAAAGTGTACCTGTTACTAAGCCTTTTTTCTTTCCAAAGTTCCTCAATTATTAAAGGGCAGTGTCAAATACGAAAAGGGACTACTGATTGACATAGAAATCATTAGAAGGACCTTGCATTTGCTGCTGCTTGTGATATCGGATTTTCATATTACTTTATGTGTCCTCATGAAGAGCAATGTTGAGCTTTTCATGGCAAGGCCATTGTCATTATATAGGATTCTAGTGACACCATACTGACTCAAAACTCAGACACGCAAAGGCACAAAAGGTAAGCCGCGGACTGGCATGGTCTGAGTAATGGATCTCCTGAAAGAGATAATATGCTGAGCGCTGCAAGGCAGGTCAGCTGTAAATACAACACCTTCCTCCTACAAGGCCGTGCTGTCATAGGGGCAGGTCAGTGGAGACAAGGAGCAGTAGGCACTGTGGTCATAGCGAAGCAGCAGTCCGACAAAATTTAGGCAGAAGCTACACTTAGGCTTTTTTTTCAAGCTACTCAATGCTTTTCCCCCTGTGATTTCACAGCAATTTTTTGCGACATGACAAAAAAGTCTAGGTGGAGTCGCAGTCCAAGGTAGGATGGGCAATGGCTGGCAACATGAGACAATCTGGACTGAAAATAAAAATGTAGTTAGCAGGGATCAGGTGGAAAAGGAACTTGGAGCAGAAACTAAGGACAGAAACACAGTACAAGAAATTTAAAACTGAGCAGAGCATCAGAAATGCACTAAAAGCACAGGAACCATGCTTGGTACAAACATGGACTGACCAGACAAAACGCTCCAGCAACATTTAAACCCAGATTATTTAGGCTGGAATCACACAGGCAGTTTTCGTGTCAGTTTAATGAAGATTTTTGAGACACCCACAGGAGTGGGTACAAAAGATAAGAGTAGTGTAGGTCTTTCCTGTATACTTTTTCTGCCTTGGCTTTGGCTATCCTTGGCTCCATAAATGCATTGCATGTATATCCATCTTAATAGGGAAAACGTTGCTAGGATTTGAATATACATTTTACTTTCAACAAATTTTGCCAAAAATGCCTCTTTCTCCACTTACAAATCACTTCTTACCCTCCCCTTATCTCCTAAACTGATCTTTCCACTGCAATTCACAGTGAAAATCAGTTCACTGAGGGATCAAGTTACATGCTGTTCATAGAAATCTACAAAGAGTGGAGGGGAGGAGGAGGAGAGTAGAAAATATCCAGACAGTGCTACACTATATAGCGCTGTCATCTTTTTATCCAGCACTTCCTATTTTTATTGCTTGGCTCCTATAAAAGTGGTAGCTACTTTGATGAAAAAGTCCTAGGGCCCTTTCATGCAGGCTGACGATTAGAATGAACAACGCTTGTTGCTTACTGATCTCCAATGTAAACATGCTACTGATCACAAGACTAATTTGGAACTGCTCATTTGGGTGGTGAGCGGATAGTTTCCGATAAAAAAAGACTTGCTTGACGGCAGCATGTCTCCCCATGTGAACAGGGAATGTACTTCCTATAAAAAGCTGTGTGAGGACAAACAATCATCCCTATACACTGCAGTTATTGCCACAGGCAGTAGCGTCCATAGAGAAGTAAGGGCCCCATAGCAAGGATCAAACCAGGCCTCCCACACAGGACAGAAGGGTTTCTGCCTAAACCCTTTTCAAAACCCTTGGGCCATTTTTCCACTGCTTCATTTGTTACAAGTTGTTCCTTTAGATGGTAGAATCCTGATCAAGTTTTTACCTCCAGTAGACGAGGAGATAATCCCAACTAAGACTGGGCCTCCTCTTGCCCTGGGCCTCATGGCAGTCGCATGATCTGCTGCTATGGTAGTCATGCCCCTGGCCGCAGGTAACAAGTGTCAATCGTCATTTTGATATCATCTCTTGGTGTTTATTACTGGGCAGAATACCTGCTTGTGTGAAAGGACCCTTACTACAAAAAGTCTAGGTGTAGGCCTAGCTCAAAAGCCTCATGCACATGTGCTACCTGCATTTTTCGTGGACAGCAGACAGACCCATTCATTTCTATGAGGCCATGCACAGATTCATATTTTTTGCAGATCAGTGTGCCTATTCTGGAAATTATAGAATATGACCCATTCTTGACAAGGTATCCATATTTTGCTGGTCTGTTGTTTGCAGACCGAAATACGGACACAGCCGTGTGCATGGAGCCAATGGGGGAAGTGAGACAGAAGGGGAAGGTACGCAGTGAAGGAACATTGCTAATTTCACATTTTGATATATACTCTTGGATCTTTGACATGTAAACTAGATCATGGAGAGACCTTACATGCTTTGATACCCAATGATTTCATTGTGCATTGGAAACAGGCTAATTTAGGATATCAGTTCGAGTCCCATATGATCACCAGTGAGACAGACCATGAAGATCATGAAGTCTGTGAAAACTGGACTGATATCTTTTTATTTTTTCCATTTTAGCTATGCTATAAAGCCTAAAGACAAGGTGCTAATAATACACCGTACATCACAGACCTAACGCTCAAAATATCCTGAGAATACAAAGACAGTATTTACAGCCCACACAGACACTTTGCATGTGTCATGCTGACAAATCTGATTAAGCTTGGAATCTATTTTTGTATAGGCAATTCCTCAGCAGTCTGCTAAGAAAAACGATTCTCTCTAATACAATATTATATGTAAAATTAAATTTTCATAAGCTTTTCTGAACCCACAATTGAATTGCTGAAAAATGAAATTACAGAGTACACAATGTTCCTGCGTCGTACAATGAGTGAACTGTAACAAACAATACACTTGTAGATCAAGAACACTTGAAGCGAAAAACGTTTCCAGAGCTCTCTGCTCAATAATTACACTTGTGACTGATCTGTGGTCCTACTAAACAAATAATATGATAATACAAAGAAATGAGACCATTGATGTTGAGACAGAGCCAATGGAGTGCTCTGGAAATGAATAGGAATGCTATTCTGCACCGCACAACACGCTGAGATGCTCTTTATTTAGGTTAAAACACAAAACTTCTAATTCCTGAACTTGAAAGTGAAGAATGGCTCTATTTGCCAAAAAAAATCAATCCTTGCTATTTCTAATGTGGTCATTGTTTAGACCAGGGATCAGCAACCTCTGGCACTCCATCTGTTCTGAAACTACAACTCCCAGAATCCTTCTTTCCCTTCTATAGGAGTTACAAGAACAGTAGAGTAAGTGTGCATGCTGAGAGTTGTAGTTTCACAGCAGCTGGAGTGCCGAAGGTTGCTGATCCCTGGTTTAGACCAGTATTGCCCACATGCAAGCAAACAGATCTTGTGTGCCTGACATGCACTCCCAGGAGAAGGCAAATATATATGGCCTAATTTATTATTAAAGGGGTTGTCCGGGTTCAGAGCTGAACCCGGACAAACCTTTAAATTCACCCAGGCAGTCCGCAGGGCAATTAGCGCAGGGCAAAAGCATTTAGCCCGGTTCCGGTGACGTACCGGGCTCTGTCAGGTGGAGGCTTCCGCCCGGCAGTGAGCCCGGTGACGTCACCGGCGCTGATGGGCGGGCTTTAGCGATGCCCTAGCCAGTAAAACGGCTAGGGCAGCGATAAAGCCAGCCCATTACAGCCGGTGATGTCACCGAACCCACTGCCGGGCGGAAGCCTCTGCCCGGCAGTGTGTTATGTAAACAAAAGAGCCCTTGCCCTGCGCGATCCAGCACAGGGCAAGGGAGGGCATCGGAGCATCTCATGTTCAGACGGGCTGCCTGGGCGAATATAAGGGTATGTCCGGGTTCAGCTCTGAACCCGGACAACCCCTTTAATATACACAAGTTTTATGGCATGAAAAAGTTGCAAAATTTTGTGTTTGTGACTTTTTCAACACTAAAGTGGTGGTTCTCTGCTGCCCTTGCCACTTTCCTGAAAAGGGGGAATTGTGAGAGTTGGGAGGACACATGGCCAATGACCCCAACACATTTACTATTCTTTGACTCCAGTTTTCTGACTTAGGCCTCATGCACACGGCCGTTGCCCGGCCAGGCTGGTATTGCGGCCTGCAAACAGCATGCCCGCAATATACGAACTCTGGCCGTTTGTGCACCGCACTTGAATGGGTCCACAATCTGGAAGGTGCGGTGCGGAATGGAGGCACGGAACCCCACTAAAGCACTACGGAGTGCTTCCGTGTGGTTTCTCTCCATGCCTCTGAACTGCAGAAAAAAATAGAACTTGTTCTATTTTTTTGCGGTGTGGAAGAATCATGGACCCATGCAAGTTGAATGGGTGTGGATCCGTCTGCGGCAGCCGCACAGATGTTGCTTGTGCATTGGCACCGCAAATTGCCGCCCCCAATGCACAGAACGGCCAAGCAACGGCTGTGTGCATGAGACCTTAGAAGAGACTGAAATCTAGGCCATCCAGGGGCTGGCATAGATTTCAGTTCAGACTGCAAAGGCTGCGTACATCTCGTCATAAATTGGGTTCAGCCTATGGCATGCGGGGTTATCAGACCATCATATGACACCTGTCTATGGTAAATCATGGCTATATTGTACTGTCTTCTCCAGGATAATGATCAGCCATGAGTGCTCCTATAAGCTGAGTACTCTTCCCAACCAGTGGACACACTGCGGTATCTTTCCCACCATCAATAGATACTAAAAGTGGCCCCATTTTGTAGTTGGGTCCAAATTGATGGAAAGCAGGGCCAACAATACCATATTGTGGCACATTATACCATCCCAACATAGCCAAATACCACAGTCCATCACAATATACTGTCAGCAGCACAAAATACATCCCAAAAAACTTCCATTGGGAGGCTGTGAGGAGGGCCGATGTGGCCCCCCGGGCATCGGCCCACCGGGAAATTTCCCTGTACGGTCTATGGCCAATCCGCCCTTGAACATCATGGTTACATATAAATATACATAGTTAATTCAACTAAATGGGTCTGAAAAATACGGATGGATCTGGATGCTACCTGGACATTCACATCCGTTCGGGTTTTCTGGATGAAATTAGAACCACTGAACTAAATCAGCAGTTCAGCAGTGAAAGACATGTAGATTTATACATTTCCCATTATATTTTATGCAGATTTAAAGGGGTATTCCCATCTCACAAATGTAGTTTGTATAGTTAGATATAGCCATATTTGTATCTCCATTGTCCCACACACATCAGTCAGGCCATTGCCCCTAGTTACGGCCACCGCGGCCATGCAGCAGTGGTGGTCGGCTTGCTCCTGTTCAAAATCGCTCTGAGGTAACTGCTGTATTGTGAACGCACATCACATGAGCATGTGGAGACACATCTTAGGGTTGTAGCATTTTTGTCTGCACTTCCAAAACGCAGAGAAACGGATCCTGTTCCAAGATCAATTCATCTCTATGGAGTTGGATCCAAAGTCTGCGTTTTGGACGGATCCTGACCATTGCGTTTTGGACTGGTAGCGCTCGAAACGCAGATGTGAAAGTAACCTAAGATGTGTCTCCGCATGCTCATGTAATGTGCGTTCACAATACAGCAGTTACCTCAGAGTGGGTTTGAAAAGGAGCAAGCCGACCACCACTACTACATGGCCACGGTGGTCGTAACTAGGGGCAACAGCCTGACTGGTGTAAGTGGGACAATGGATATACAAATAGGCAAATCTTCTAAACGGTACATTTTATATAAATACATTCTATTAGTAATAATATTGGTATGGCTATATCTAACTATACAAACTACATTTGTTAGATGGGAATACCCCTTTAAGTATTCTCCTTCTCCTGACTACTTTATCTCCTGAGCAACACTACATGCATTGGAAGCTTGGTCTCACACATTCTTGACTTCAGCTGACTACAAATCCAGCTTTTTTGCTAACTTTATTGACTTCTGTTTCTTCTCTTGTTTCTGCACCAGAGGTGAATGTTACAAACTGAGAATCACTATCACTTTCACTGGCCAATAAAGAACTCAATACGTGACAGTCGAACATGTAGCTGTCTCCTTTCTGTATGGAGGATGTCTGTCTGATGTCTGCCTCTGACTCTTTAGTATCTACTGAACAGGACTAAATCAACCGAGCAAAGCATCTGAGAACAAACAGTATTTCGTCAGGGGTGTAAAAAGCACATGGAGTTCATTAGTTCAGTCTCATACAAGCAATTTAATAGACAGTAGAAATCTGTTTTTGAGGTGACGGTTGCCTTCTACTTAATGGGTCCTCATGCAGATGTACAGGTTGGACACATGGTATGTTCGCTGCTGTGTTTTGGGTTTGAGATATGGGCATGGTCAAATATAGGGCCTGGTATATTAAACCAGCCTACATAAGGTACATTTACATGGGCTGATCACTGACTGAATTTGTACTTCTTCAGCGGACACACCAAAATTCTTGGAATTTAGTAAATGTTTCTTTAATTCAGCCGAAAACAGTGCATCAATAATACAGCATCGTTTTGGGACTAAATTTTGAGGCCCTTTTTCAAGCATGCATATTTGTACTCCCGATTAGGACACGGAAGTCATCCTCACCGGGAGTGCACATATACTGTATATGCTTGAAAAAGGGCCTCAAAATTTAGGCCTGAAAGGTTGCTGTATTATTGATGCACTATTTACAGCTGAATTAAACAAAAACACATTTACTGAATTTTGAACTACCGATCCAATGGTAGAGAGAGATCACCTAGGGATGAGCACCCAAGAAAGACCTAAACCAGATGACTGCTGTGGCCAGAATACTCATACGTTCATTTGTACTTCGGTCTTGATTACTGCCCGCATGTCAAGCAATCAAACAACAAGCAATGTTTGCATCTTTTATGTGGCCAATAAATAATCGTTTGTCAACTGCAGGGAACGAGCGGTCGTACAAACTACCAGCTATATGAAGTGTGTCATGTACAATTTGCCATATCAACGAGTGGCACTGGTTTCAGCAGATTATCTGCCCATGTACATATGAGCCCATGGAAAGCATGTGTATACGGGACAGTAAGAGAACAAATATACTGCATGCCTTTGGATCCTTTAATGTTCACATTAGGTTTCTTGTATATTGTTACAAGGATTTGATTTAATAATAATCTGAAATACTCATATCGAAAGAACACCATATTTAATCAAGCACATATAACTAACCTGATTTGGAGCCATGTCAGCATTGGTGTCGTACCACCTCCAAAAACCCAGACGGTGAAGAAGACAACCAACAACGTTGTGGTAAACATCATCTGTTTGGGCTGCGAATCGGTATCTCGAATAGCTAGTGCGAAAGCTATAGCGCCACGTAAACCTGTGAAAAGAAATTGTACATGAAAAATAGGTAAGTAATTAAAACAAATAGGGTCATTTATCAAACTGGTGTAAAGTAGAACTGGCTTAAAGGGGTATTCTCATCTTGGACAATGGGGGCATATCGCTAGGATATGCCCCCATTGTCCCATAGGTGCGGGTCCCGCCGCTGGGACCGGCACCTATATCGAGAACGGGGCCCCCGAAGTGAAGAAGTGCGCACCGCGCAAGCGCGGCCCGCTCTCCATTCACTTCTATGGGGCCGCCGGAAATAGCCGAGCGCTGGCTCGGCTATCTCCGTCGGCTCCATAGAAATGAATGGGAGCGGTGGCCGTGCATGCGCAGTGCGCTCCCATTCATTTCTATGGAGCCGACGGAGATAGCCGAGCCAGCGCTCGGCTATTTGCGTCGGCCCCATAGAAGTGAATGGAGAGCGGGCCGCGCTTGCGCGGTGCGCACTTCTTCACTTCGGGGGCCCCGTTCTCGATATAGCTAGCGATATGCCCCCATTGTCCAAGATGAGAATACCCCTTTAAGTGCCCATATCAACCAATCAGATTCCACCTTTCATTTTTAAGAGCTCCTTTGGAAAATGAAAGGTGGCATCTGATTGGTTGCTAGGGGCAAATTAGCCAGTTCTACTTTACACCAGTTTGATAAATGACCCGAAAACTCTTGTGTGATGAGAAGGAAAACAGATTTTAAACTAATACATGCATTTCAGAGATTAATACATTTGGTCCTATTATATCAGACCGTGTACTGTATATACTGTACTTAGCGGAATGTTCTACATGAAATAGATGAAGGGTTTACAATCACATTCAAACTGATATCTGTATGCAAGGCCGTAACGAGTGGTAGTTGAGGTTAACCACACCCATATAGGGCACCACCTAACTTTAAACATCAGGGGAGGGGCTAATATTGTTTTTTAAAAAAAAAAGGGAATTCCTATCACATTTTTGGTGAGTTTTTACCCGAATTGATCCAAATGGTTCTATAAGAGTTATTGCATTAGCTCCCAGGAAGTTTTGTTCGCAAAGAGAAGTACCTGAAAGCGCCTGCTCAGGGAAATCACCGGTCCAGCAGTGACCTGCCTCAGCCAGTGATTGGCTAAGAGGGAGTTTCTTACAGAAGCAGTGCTATGGTGTGGTTACTAGTTCCATCCACTACATAATGGATGGAGCCAGCATCCACTGCCAGAACCGGACTCTAAAACAGCTAATCGGCAAGGGTTTGCGCTGGATCCCCGCTGATCTTATATTGATAGTCTATCCTTAGGAGGGGGGCACCATTAACTGATTTTATGGCTTGGGAGAGGGGTAATTTTACTAGTAGTTCAGGTGCATGTTCAACGTGGGATTGCTTCATATACTGTATATACTGTATACAATTAGTTGGCAGAATGCAACTAATTATTGTATCCTATCTGTGTTTCTTTAGTAGAAAAACCCTGTAATTTTTTTTTTTTTACAATTACTTTAAAATAGACTAAACACAAGAAACTCTAGATTACAAGGGTTTATTTCTTGTTCCACAACATTTTTCTTTTATTCTCAAGCCTTTCCTCTGTTTGTACTGGAGATCCTGCTACAGGGGGAGAGATTTTACTGCAACAGGAAAAGTATGTAAAATACTGTAGCTCTTCTCCAGATTAAAGAAAACTGTCTTTCCAGTGCCCCCTATAGATGGCTATCATGTAACTCAATGTGAGATCACCTAAAGGACCTTGAAATGCAAGTCACATTATCAGCCTGTCCAGAGAGAGAATCATTCAAAATAATCTGGTATTATCCCAAAATGTTAACTCTTGAAAGGGAAGCCTGTGACCCTTACAAATATATGCATACGTATTTTTTTTTTTTACTGTCTTTTATATAAAACAGGTATCTTTATGTCTTTTTTACCACATTGTACTGTGATATGTGTCATAAGAAGCTATATCAATAATACATTTTATAACAGTGATCCTACTGGTCAGGTGACCTCTGCCATCCTGTCTGACAGCTGAATACATTAGAGGAGGAAAAGATGAGCTCTATGATATATGGGTTTATATATAGGTATAGGTTTATAGAATTTTGAACAGGATATCCTTACAGGACTCCTGGGAGACACAGCAAGAGTCCTGAATACCACGCCCACACAGGATGATTGACAGTTCTCCCTGTATAAGTACTGTATGTATACACAGAAAGCTGTCAATCATTCTGTGTGGTGGGGTAATCAGGACTCTTATAGTCTCTCCTAGGAGTCCTGTTAGAATTTACTGTACTTTTTACTCAAAAATCTGGCTCCAAATTATATAAACCACTTGCAAATGTATTCTTGCATTAAAGAATTATTTGGTTTATGCAATTATTATTCTTGTCAAATTTTAGTCCTGACTACTACATACAGATTTATTGATGGATTGCATCCCTTTTATCCTCTCAGTTTTCACTTTGGGTTCTGGCTATTAGTACACATGGTATCTATTTTTTTTATTAAACAAGCTTTTGTCAGGGGGTTCTAGGGCTCACAGTTCAGTCAGCCTCACATTTATAATATGTCTGAATGGACACTCTTTGCATTTCTTTCCCTTATTATTCTTCCCCTACTAGTCCGCATTGGAGCACCATATTAGGTCAATTCTGTTCCATCTTTGCAAGGTTATATTTAAAGAAGTTGTTGGTGATAATGAAACATATTGGACAAGCCCTCTAATTGCCTAAAATAACAAATGATAATATACGCACCCCTTTCTCCCAGCTCTGTTCTTTGCAGTGGTGGCCCAACCCTCCTCCCCTGCTTGTTCACAAACAGACCTTTCTGGTCAACATTGCTTTTATTAATACCGTGAAAATGGACATCTTACCCTGTTTCTCTACCCCTTCTAAATAGTACCCATCCTTCTAACATCTGCATTTTTAAAAGCTTAAAGATGCTATTAAGAAGATTTTTTGGAAGACTCATAAAGAACATTTGTCATCAGATTTATACCTATGAAACAGGCTAACTTGTTGCATGCGTGTTTGGCAGTCGAAGGCATCTGTGTTGGTCCCATGTTCCTATGTGCCCACATTGCTGAATGCAAATGACCCTATAAGAACAAAGGGCATTGCCATTACACCTACAGTGTAAAAATATTCATACCCCTTGAACTTTTCCTTGGTTTTCAACATTTTTAATAAATAAAAATCTGGAAAGTGTGGCATGCATTTGTATTCAGCCCCCCTGAGTCAATACTTTGTAGGACCATCTTTCACTGCAATTGCAATTACAGCTGCAACTCCAACACTTTTGCACATCTAGAGGCTGACATTTTGCCCATTCTTCTTTGCAAAATAGCTTAAGCTCTGTCAGATTGGATGGAGAGCGTCTGTGAACAGCAATTTCAAGTCTTGCCACAGATTCTCAATGGGATTTAGGTCTGGACTTTGACTTGACCATTCTAACACATAAATATGCTTTGAGCTAAACCATTCTATTGTAGCTCTGACTGTATGTTTAGGGTCGTTGTCCTGCTAAAAGGAGAACCTCTGCCCAAATCTCAAGTCTTTTGCACAACCTCCATCAGGTTTCCCTCCAGGATTGCATTGTATTTAGCTCAATCCATCTTCCCATCAACTCTGGACAGCTTCTGTCCCTGCTGAAGAAAAGCATCCCCACAAACTGCCACCATGTTTTATGGTGTGGTGGGGATGGTGTGTTCAGGGTGATGTGCAGTGTTACTTTTCAACCACACAGCATTTTGGCCAAAGAGTTCAACTTTGGTCTTATCTGACCAGAGCACCTTCTTCCGCATGTTCGCTGTATACCCTACATGACTTGTGTCAAATTGCAAACAGGACTTCTTATGGTTTGCTTTTAAAAAAATGGCTCACTTCCTGCCACTCTTCTATAAAGGCTAGATCTGTGGAGTACACAACTAATAGTTGTGTGGACAGATTCTCCCACCTGAGCTGTGGATCTCTGCAGCTCCTCCAGAGTGTCCATGGGCCTCTTGGCTGCTTCTCTAAGAAGTGCTCTCCTAGCCTGGGCTGTCAGTTTAGGGGGAGGGCCATGTAATGTTTGCAGTTGTGCCATACTCCTTCCATTTTCGGATAATATTCTGAACAGTGAGATGTTCAGAGCTTGGGATGTTTTTTATAACCTAACCCTACTTTACACTTCTCCACAACTTTATCCCTGACCTGGTCTGGTGTGTTCCTTGATTAGCATGATGCTGTTTGATCACTAATGTTTTCTAACAAACCTCTGAGGCCTTCATAGAACAGCTGTAGTTATAATGAGAATTAATTACACACATGTGGACTCTATTTACCACTTAAGGTGACTTCTGAAGGCAATTGGTCACACCAGGCTGAATACAAATGCACGCCACACTTTTCAGACTTTTATTTATTAAAATATTTGAAAACCATTATCATTTTCTTTTCACTTGACACACACCTACTACTTTTGTGTTGGTCTGTCACATAAAATCCCAATAAAATTCATTCAAGTTTGTGGGTGTAACATTAAAAAATGTGGAAAAGTTCAAGGTTTATAAATATTTTTAAGGCACTGTAGAGACTCAGCTCTCTCTGCAACTGCTGTGCCATCTGCGCTTTGATAGACAGGGCCAGGCAATGTAAACATTTACACTGTCAAAGTGAAGAGGGAACAGCAGTTGAAGAGAAAGCAGAATTTCTAGGTGTAATGACAACGCCCCCATTGCTCATATTAAAACTTCATTTTTCTCAGCAATGCAGGCACATATGAACAACACAGATGCCTTCAGCTGCCAAGAGCACAAAGCTAGTTTCATGGGTACAAATCTGCTGACAGATGTCCTTTAAGCCTTGAGTACGTCACAAAGCTCTCTCAAAGGTGAGTGGTGGGACGGGCTTTTCTGATTTTCAGTTCAAGTATTTTACAGAGATACACTTCTCTTCCTCAATCGCATCCTGCCCTCAGATAGGGCAGCAGAAAGGACTTGACAGGTTCACTTTAAGTGCCATCACATTTTTGACCATTAAAAAACACAGCTAGGCAAGTAAGATCTACTTAAAGAGAATGAATAGGGTAGATAAAACTTTATTGTTTTGTCAAAGTCTGCCCTACTCTGTAATCTTCAGTATAAATATGTAAGTAATTTTATTCCAGAGTTCATGTACAGCAGACAGCATACAGACATGAGACTCATTTTGCAGAACACCAGCATTCAAGTACTATTATTATTTTAATTTACTACACGGAAAATGAGCAATGTCTTTACATGGTGTTTCCATGATTCATGAGCAGTTGCATTGTTCCTTCTCCACTAGGTGACATATTACATGAAGGTAAAAGAAACAATTTCTTCTCCAAGTCCAGCTAATGACCTATTCCTGAAAGGCAGACATGAATGCACAGCTCACAAAAGCAAACCACATCACTGGCAGATAAATAGTCCCATAGGAGTAGTCAGTAGTTAAATTCAATTACAGACAATATACAGAGTCTTATAATTACAGTTGGGACAACATGAAAGACCTTTTTATATCAGTCAAGGCCTCAGTAGATCAGATAACAGAATGCCTTTAACATTTAGCATTATTATTTTATTGAAACAACTATAGATAAAAGCCATGGGACACACATCCACATTTTATAACTTGATCTATTCCTGCTAAGCAAAATTTATAAAACTCGATATGATTATATATTTACTGAAAATTATTAACTCTCACAAACCAGTAACCTCTTTCAAGAGGGCTATTATTATTTTAATATGCATTACATGTGAGTCACATACATCTATTAGTTGTTACACTTATTAGTTGGTCTTGCTAGTGCCGCCTTCAGTAAGTGGTTCCCTATTAGTTGAAGTGTACCATTTTAACAAGCATTGGGACATGACAAGAGAAAATAGCCAAGCCAGATATTAATCCATTGGCTTGGCTATTTTCCCTTGTCATGTCCCAAAGCTTATGAAAAGTCAGACTTTGACTTATAGGGAGCCACTTCCAAAAAGATGGTACTAGTGAGATGATTCTCTTTCCCTCGGAGATAACTCTTTGCATATTATTATACCGTGAAGCATTGCCACTAATTCTCCATACAGAGCTGGTCTTCTTAAAGGAGTTTTCTGAGGTATTTTAACTGATGACCTATTCTCTGGATAGATTATCAGTATCTGATCAGTGGTGGTCTGACACCACCCTAATGACAAAATGGAAAGCCAAAATGAAGATAATACCTGATATATATTTATAGCTCAATATTCTCATATGAATGCATTAGCAGTCGTTACTGTGAGCTGTAAAATGATAATTACAATCACAACAACCTGATCAAGTACCAGCAGCTTGTCAAAGATACCTTAAAACCTTTGCCTATTTTATAGACTTTCTAGGAATTTCTAGACGATTATCAAAACTGCTCACCTCTCATGGTCAAAGGCCATGCCAAAAGTAAAATTGTCTCGTGAACCCACAATAACAAAAAAAATAAAAATAAAAATGACTTAATTATGTTGCTAACCCACAGATTGCTGCATATAAACCAATTTAATGGCCTATAGTATAAATAACAATACCGTGTGCCGCACCTATACATCACAAACCCAATAGCTCCTTTAGTAACTATTACATGGCAGACAATCATCATTAGGAAATACTATAAAATCAATGGCAGGGCTAAACAGAGAAAACATAAATCTGTTGAACAAATACTAATGTGTGAATACCGACCAAGGTGGAGCACCAGTCAACCCAACGTGCGTTTCACTCCCTCTAGCTTCTTTTGGGGAATTGTCTTCATCTTGTACTGTACATCCAAAGTCTACTCATTATAACAACTGCCCCATTTACGAATATGAAATTATTCATTTTTCACTCTGCAGCTATGATGATGTAATATCTCATCAAGTTGTCCATTTCTGGGGGCAAATGCTTGGGACCCCAGAGATCAGTTGGCCCCCTTCTGGCCATAACCAGTTGACTGACAAAATAAAACTAACTAAAGGAGCAGATATACTCACTGTGCAGATGGTTTTTCTGCAGAGAGTCCAGTGGAGCTCTTCCCAGCTTACGAGCAGTAGCAGATGTTCCCAAGCGTCACTACTAAGCGGATAGTGGAGCTTAATGGGCTGACAGTGGCGGGGCAAAATGGCAAACCAGGGTGGAGCTTAGTAGTGTAACAACAGCCCCCAAGAAATAACGTTGCTTGGGGCCCCAGAGAATTCCACACTACCCCAGATCATCCATCACACAAAAGGCTTTATTTCATAAGCAGTGATGACCAGCAGTAAATGATATTATAGTGTATTTGCAGAGCACACAAAGAAAATCATGTCTATTTCCAGTCATCACCTGCATATCACTTAGAAGGTCAAGAAAAGTGCTGAGAGGAAAAATAGCTGCAAAACTGAATGTACAACGGTAAAGTCATGTTAAATAGCCATCACTATTGATGCACTCTGCGGTGCACGCCATTATAGAAAGAGCAAAGGAGAAGGTTTGGAAGGTTCTCCTGGCTGAGGGTTTGAATGTGACAAACAAAGAGCTTGGGAGAGAAACAAAGTGCAAGGCCAGACAGTAGAGAATGACAAGGGAATGCTAAGAGAAAATAACAGATGACTGCAGGCCGATGATAAAGACAGATTTCAACCTTTTAAAGCCTTGAAAATAGCTGCCAGACACCAACACAGATAAATGAAACAGCGGCTTTTAAAAGGCAGATATCAGATCAGTTTGTGCAAAGAGCCTAAAAAGGCTTTAAAATGGTAGTGTATGCAACATTAAATATGAATAAGGCTGATGAATAAAAAGAAGAAAAACAAGTCTGTGCATTTCATTACCAGGCTAGCAGAGTGGCTGGTCATTTCACTTTAGTATGTGCAAGACACTCAGTAGCAAGCGTCTCATTACAGTTACATAAGTTGGATTATTCCAGATATGTAGATAATTGAGCAATGACATCATATTTTATGTCTCACATTATATTAAATACAATCCGAAGTAAAATCTAAGAGATAGATTTCAGGTTTCATTGCATTTTATCACTCTACCAATCATAAAAGATGAGTTTATGGGGAAGTGTTGATTTAGCTGGCAGCCCCGTTAAATATATGAAGATGATACATGATATACGATAAGGCACTCTTAATAACCAAATCAGTACATTCTTATTATTGTCAGAGCAAAGTCACAGAGCTTCTTGATTTATGTTAAAGGGGTTATCCCATGACTAATGTAAAAAATAAAAATCAGACATCACATAGTGCATGACAGTCTCTTTCTAACAAAGAACCAGGCATGTACCTCACATGGATCCAGAGATCTCCCCCATTCATTGCTCTGCTAGATTTATATCAAGCTGACAGCTCAAGGGGAGTGTCTTTACTGAAGCAGCTAAGGGGGCGTGTCCATGCTCTCCCTATCACAGCTCAGGAGGCAGTTGAAGGATGAAAGCCTTGAAAGCGTTGAAGGCCTTCTCAGTGAGCAGGTCAAAGAAATAAGAAAAAAACCAAACAGCAGGTGGAGCCATACAGATACATTTTATTGAATAACTATGTCTATAATAATATGGTTCTAAACTCCAGATAATGTCATTGTCATATAATAATTGCTAAATGTAGGTCAAAGAAGCATTGGTGTTTGTTTCCCCTCTACACCCTTTTTATGACCCTTCAGTCAATTCATCACAAACTTGATTATGAACCACTGGGGTGGGGGGAGTCCTGCACAGGTTCTTAGTGGTGGCCATACATTTAAGATTTTTGTGATCCAAAATGAGTGATTTGGCCAATTATTGCAATCACTCACCTTTTTACGTGATGTGAAAGGCACTAACCAAAACACAGAGCTGTGAAAAATTGAATATGACTTTTTTTGGTCTTTATCAGATGCAGTTGTTGTAATACTCGCTTGGGCCAAACAGATTTGCGCCTCATTAATTGAAGCTCAGATCAAAGATAAAGGCAGAAGTCCAGGCCCTTAATCAGTCATTTTCACTTATGGCATTGTCCTCCAGAATGTCAACTTTCACAGACCATCCATGAAAGACAAGTCAAACAGAAATGTAAGATTTCCAGATCATTGTGATCTACTCTGGACCTGTCAGAGATCTACCAGTAGATCCTGATTTATTGATTGCCAACCTAAGACATAGACAAAGGGGCGGACTGGGAATTCAAAGTGGCCCTGGAAAAAATACCAAGAGTGGCCCCGTTTTGTACCTGAGTCTAAATTCATGGAAGGTATGGCCAGCAATACCATATTGTGGCACATTTTACCACTCCAACAGAGCCAAATACCACAGTCCATCACAAAATACTGCCAGCGACACAAAATACATTCCCAAAAACTTCCACTGGCCGCCCCCATGGGCATCGGCCCAACAGGAAATTTCCCTGTAAGGTCTATGGCCAATCTGCTCCTGCATAGACATCAGGAGATCCAGCTGAAATTGACTGTACATGACACAGTTGGAGTCCTCAGTGCCACAAGCTTACTTTGCATTGGCAGCAGAAAATATTTTTGTTTAGTAGTTTCCCTTATAGAGCATGAACAGTGACCCCTGGTATTTATCAGAAGGTGCATGCCGCCTCTTTCATTATTTCTAAGGGAACTTTATTATAAATACATTGTTTTGTTCAGCCGAAGGAAGAATCTTGTGAAATGTTGTATTACTGTGAAATAAATCACAGCGTAGAGCGTGTAACAAATATTTCACTTACTTAATTGCCCGTCTTCATTACAGACATCTTGCAAATTGTAATTAGCTAGAACATTAAGATGCAGAAGTAATGTACTGGCTAGGTTTACACTTTACAATAACACTACATTTTTACATGAATCTGCATATTTCATAAGTCTTTCAAGTGTAAGTGAATAGAACATTAGAAGACAATGGAATATAAGATACAATATTGTCCACTGATAGAAAGGCAAGATACAGCTTCTGGAAATTCCACCTCAAGTAGAGTGAATCAGTAAACATGATATATCTATCACCCAACATATAAAATCAATATTACTGCATTATAATTTCTTTTACTTATAAACTCTGCAGAGTGTTGTGCTAGCCATTATTACAGCACTGCTGTTCCACTATATCATAAGTATGGACCTAATTCACTAACATGTTTAAAGCGGTTGTCCGAGTATTTAAAACTGATGACCTATCCTCAGGATAGGTCTTCAATATCTGAAAGTTGGGGGCCTGACTTCCGGGATCCCCGCTGATCAACTGTTTGAAGAGGCCTTGGTGCTCCGGTTAGCACACAGTCTCTTCCTAGGCCACTGAACAGTCTCTTCCTAGGTGACTAAGTGGATGAGGCTGAGCTGCAATGCCAAGTACAGCTGCTATCCAGTGGACAGTGCTGTGCTTGGTAAGCTGTGAGGAGGTCATGCCATGGCCTCCGCAAACAGCGCAATGGCAGGGGTTATCAATATCCAAATCTTGGAAAACCCCTTTAATAGTACATCTGGACAATTGCATATTTAGTTGTTGGGTTAACCATCATTTGAGTGGCACTGCCACTGGACATTTATGGTGGTGTTATGGCAGGGGTCCATGAACAAAGCACGCCCCAAGTGTAGCAGGGGTTGCCTGCAACACACATAGATATCAGGATTGTGCTGCAATATGGTGGTGTTATGGCAGGGGTCCATGAACAAAGCTCGCCCCATGTACAGCAGGAGTTGCCTGCAACACACATAGATATCAGGATTGTGCTGCAATAGAATAAAAAAACAACCAAAAAGCGGTATGTACACCAGAACGACAGTTTGTCCTGCAAAAGCTGTCAGACAGCTCTGTCAATGGAACAACAAAAATGTTATCGGTCCTTGAATGTGGTGTTACAAAACACATATTTTTTCCCAAAATTGTTTTTTTTGTGTAAAATTTGTGAAATATAAAAAAATAAACTCTGCCATGTAGTTTTTCAAACCAACCTATTTAGGGTAACTCTGTATCTGCACAGACTCCTTGACTACCCCTTGGACAGAGGGCTCACCACGCACTCTGCTGTTCATAGAGTTAAAACTACATTCCTCTTCATTTTTTGCTGTGATATGTACAGTATGGCTAGTGCAGGGTGAAAATAGGAAAATGAATGTGATCAGTCAACGACATTCAGTTTTCAGGAGCTTGGAGAGATGAATGACCCATTGTATACCAGGTAAGACTTTTTCACTACGGTAGACCACCAAAGATGTTAAAATAACCCTTCACCACCTAAGACCACTTGTGATTTTGTTACTAATGTTTCAATGCCATAGATCACCAGGTTATGTCAGACTTAACCTTTTCACTTCCCTAGACCCTTAGGCATATTAATATGAATCACTTTTACATATGCCATTTATACTATTAATCTGGTGGCAGTATTCACTAGTTATCTGCACACTGTATCCACTATTTAGTTGGACACACTATTTGTCTGAGCACTGTACACACTATTTTATGGCTCAGTACCAAATATTTATCTGATAGAAAATTAATAACATAAACATCAATATTATTATAGAACGTACATAATCCTTATTTTTTAATGTATTTATTACTGTATTTGTATTATCAGGTGTGAAAATGGATTAAAAATGTGACACCTAGAACTCGATAGCCAGAGTTATACAAATTGTGACAATATATTTGTGGTTTGTGAACATTTTGCCAAGTATAAATCAGGGCCTTTTGGCCTAAATGAAAACATTTTTCCTTTATGAATCAGCTCGAAAATAAATTCATTCTAGGAATTAAATGGGCACTAAAGACCCTATTACACAAAGCGAATATCGTACAAATTCTTGTGCATGCAAGCGAAAATGAATGAGAATCGAACGAGGTGTAATAAGTATGAAACGATTCAAAGACGAGCGACAAATCGCTAATTTCTCGTCCATCGTGATATTTCAGCATGCAAAAAAATTATCGCTCCTTGTAAATAGATCGCTTCGTCAAATCAATAGTACAAGAAACCACAAGAAAGTTTGTAATATGTCTTATCAGTGATAAATTTCTAATTATCATGTTATCAGATGTTTACCTTTCCTCCTTCACTTTGCTAATTGCTTTCACTTTCAAAAATAACTTAATCCTATCCAAGATGGACCAGCTCCACAGGAGGATCATATAACACATGTCAATGCAAGTCTACAGAGGGGGGAGTGAGCAGTACAACACACATACAAGCTGACTGTTGGAGCTACATGGGCTTAGATATAAACTTTCTAAGTGCTTTATTCACAACCATACAGATCAGTGCCTCTCCATAATGTCTTCTATGATCCTGACACTGCTTCTAAGTACATAAGAGAAGGTTGGGAAACAGATTCTCCTCTATTTTCTGTGTACAGCTGCTGGCAGGTAGTCCCCACCCACTAGACATTCATTATGCAGAGAAGAAAACTGCTAAAAATGCCAGATACAAGTGATATAATGGCCAGAAATAGTGTTATTCTTCACATACACACTTGTACTATTGAATAATGCAAAGTCTTTTGGCGAGAGACGGTTTAAGGTTTATTTTGTACCTACCTGAGAACATCATCATGTGTTGAAAATTCCAAGGAATTCTTCTTCTACGACCCAAATTCAAGAAAAACGTAAGTGGGTATATGTTACAAGCTCTTGCAACAAAGATTGATATCTGTATATCTTGAATCAAGAAAAAAGGTACATAAAAGTATAAGCCCCATGTCAGGTATTACACAGTATTAAACTCTATCAGAGAAATCTGCTTGAGGTTTCGTTATTACTTATGAACAATGCATTTTGTGGATGCATACCAATACAACAAAGTAATCATACTGCAATGGGGTTCATTTGATGTCCATGGGGCACAAGATGGATTAGTGACAATCAGCTACTCACTCTCGTATGAAAGGAGTAGACCATCATTAAGATCATAAAACTGAAATGTGAACAATAACTCATTTTTGACAAGACTTTGTATGTGGTAATTTAAATCAATATAAATTCTGATATCTATTCTTACACAAAATGGAAATTTTATTTAATTTCAATTGAGTCATTCAATCAATTAACCATCAGATCTTTTCCACGAACTTTACGATGACTAATCAAAGGGTAGAGGAACAATTGTTTTTGGCACCATTGCGTCTGTTTTTGGCACCATTGCGTCTCCAGAACACCCTACAATTCTACCAAATCAATCTTAGATCACCAGAGGGTTCTATGAAGATTTCAGTTCAGTTCCATAAAATCACAGCAGGTGAAAATATTAGGTTCAACCAATGTTCGGTAGAACACACGTGTAATATTCCCATCTGAGGCCTCCCTAAGAATGTTCACATATTCACATGATGATGTCCAATGAGTACAACTTATTCATAAGAAAATTTATGGCTAGCGAAAACAATGCTATAAAAGTAATAAAGGCCATTCACATTTTCTACAAAGGTAAATGTCTTCCCTTCATCACAAAGCATTAAAGACATAATCTATGTTTAATTCTATACACGTGTTGGTTAAGTTTTAATCAAAGAACAGGCAAGTAATATCAGACCTGTCGCAACCCTGAAAACATCTGAAAGGGAAACCACACAGATTTAATTACATTTCAATAAAATGTACTTTGGATTAACATCGAAACTTGGATTATGTTCTCTGATTTTAATCTGCAGTCCTGACTTTTCGAAAAATGTGACTGGCCAATTTGTTTGGATTTTAAAGGATAAAAAGGATACGACTGCTCCAAATATAAAGAGAGCATTAAAGATGTGGTTCTGGAAGGTAAATAACGCCAGCCCCATGTAACAGAAGATGAAGTTCTCTGCCAGGAAGTTCATGAATTCGAATAGCTGAAAGTGAGGGAAATCAGAAAGAATGGAGTGAGAGTCATAGCATTTATGAGCTTATGATAATGTGAACATGGAGATGAGGAGACACTGTGTGCATGATAACACTGTGTAAAGAGATAATTCTACAAAAATAGGGTTTTCCAATGTGATTACTCATCAGAGACAGATTCAGCTTTCCTAGTATTTCACTTTATTATACCTTCTTACCGTAAGAGACCAATATGTTTGGTTGTTGTCTAGTAGTAGACACCGCAGTCAGCAGGTGACTACACCAGATCTCCGTACTTATGTGATAACAGCCCTAATCAACAACCAGACCGGAATACATAGTGGACACATGAGTGGATTAAAGGTAAACAATTATTTGTTTTTTTTCCACTCATGAGAAGGAAGTAATACAGATTTCAACACCATATCTTGTATTCGTGAAGTGCGATGATATGGAAGCCAGCAAAACAACACCACGAACAATATGCATGAATATAAATTCTTATATGTACATACCACATTAAGTGTAAGATATCCATGTAAAGAGCAGTAGCTAAAGAAAAAATATAAGTTAGATTTTATATAATTGTACAAAAGAACTTAAAGGGGTTATATTTCCCGATATAAACATTTATGGCAATGGGTAAAACTGATAAGTGCAAGTCCCTCCACTGGGGGCAGGAGTCCTGTGACCCTCAATTTAGGAGGGCCTCTCTCCCCATTATTTATGGAAACAGCCGAGAAAGCTGGTCACCTCTCGACCGGCTACCAGAGAGAGATCTCAATCTCTAAACAGGTTTATGGAACTCACAGTTATACAGTATGGATTTTCCATAGATATGCCATAATTGATTATAATGAGAATATCTCTTCAAAGAAGACCTCTCAAGTTATTGGTTCAAGAAGGACAGAAAGACCACTGTAGAGAAATGTTACATTGAAATGTACTCCATGATATATTATTTCCTCTATGCATTGGCACTAGTGTGAAGCTGTGTTTGGAGTCATAAGTAGTTTGGACCAAAGGCATGTGTTATACGAATATATGTAGTCAATCGCATATACACTCACAAAACTGGATTGTGAACTGCTGTGACAACTGTGCTTGGACTTCTGCTTGTGTATTTGACTTTGCCCTTGTCTCATCCCTTTGTACTGCGTTACCTCTCGGCTTTGACCTCAGCTTGGGTTTTGACTTTGCTCCTGTTTGTTCCCCTAGTTTTGACGTGACTTCCTGGTTTGACCTCGGCTTGGTGATTATTCTCTTATTGTGTGTTCTGTCTTCGTTTATTGTTTTCTCCCGTTGTTCCCACTCCCTGTATGCCCCAGCATGTACCTAGGCTAGGGAATGTCAACCAGTTGTATGCCGTTGCCTAGGACTGCCCGTGCAATAAGGCAGGGTCATAGGTGGGGTTGAGCTCAGGGCAGCACATATCCCTGAATTTGTGACAACTGTTCACAGAGCCCACATGGTGGTAAGGATAGGAGACATTAGACATGGGCTTCTGTTCAGGGACAATACAGAGATTAATTTTTTGGTATATATTTATGTTAAATTAAACTACAAGGGAAAAAACAGATTCTTATCTTATTTCTAAGTTTAAAAAATAACAAAAATTCCAGTTCTGCCTTTTTTAATATACTAAAGCCCCATCTGTGACACAAAAAGTGGTTAAAAAAACAGGCTCAATAAAAAAAAACAACAACATATATTCAACCTTACAATGGTCATTCCAAAACGTAAAATTTGTTATAGATTCTATGAGCCAGAAGTAGAAACATTGGTGTTATAAGACGATAAGTGAAAGTAACCTTACAGCACTACAACCTGCAATGCGAGGGATAGGTCCTTTTTAACATAGCAAACATAAAAAGAACTCCACAATCACTAGTATGCATGATGGACCACAGATCTACGAAATCCCTCCAGACTGTGATGGTGCCGTGGAGAAGGAAAGATTTTCTTGTGGTCTCCATTTCAGCAGTTTTATGAATTTTCCATCAAATGCATTTATCAATTATCTACAAAAAAGGTGATACATGTAAGACCAGTCAGACCCTCAGTCGTACACTTGTGATGAAGAGGAGTTTGTATGGAGTAGCTGTTGGCCATATGCATTGCCACTCTATCCAAATTCTATGGGGCTGATGGAAACAGCTGAGTGCTTGGTTATATCGAAAAAGTGTTCAAAAAGTAAGAAATAAGTTAAAGTGTATTACAGAAAATTACTGTCCATATATCAGGTAACAGAACAGTGAAACATGATATAAAACCTAAACATATGGCTCATCAAGTTGATTTAACCTGCAACCATTATATTAATTAATTAAAGGGTTTCTGTCACCAGAAATAACCCTATTAAACCAAGTGTCATTTGCAATGAGCAAATGACACTTGATGCCAGTAATGTTACTATTATACTTCTCAGTAACGGCGTTTTGCTAAAAATAGCGATTTTATAATATGCTAATGACCTCCCCTAGGTGCAGTAGGCGTGAACCTGCACCTAGGAGAGGCCATAATAACGCCTCTTACCACGCCCCCGGTCGCGCTGATTGACAGGGCCGGGCAGCCAGCTCTTTCGGCTCCCGGCCCTGTACGAGCCCGAAATCCCGCGCCTGCGCAGTAATGAAGCCGGGACCCGGGCGGGCGCCGGCTCTCAATGCGCGCTGATCCCGCGCCTGCGCATTGCGATCAGCGCGCATTGAGAGCCGGCGCCCGCCCGGGTCCCAGCTTCATTACTGCGCAGGCGCGGGATTTCGGGCTCGTACAGGGCCGGGAGCCGAAAGAGCTGGCTGCCCGGCCCTGTCAATCAGCGCGACCGGGGGCGTGGTAAGAGGCGTTATTATGGCCTCTCCTAGGTGCAGGTTCACGCCTACTGCACCTAGGGGAGGTCATTAGCATATTATAAAATCGCTATTTTTAGCAAAACGCCGTTACTGAGAAGTATAATAGTAACATTACTGGAATCAAGTGTCATTTGCTCATTGCAAATGACACTTGGTTTAATAGGGTTATTTCTGGTGACAGAAACCCTTTAAGTAGCTACCGTATTTTTTTTACCCTTAAGACGCACCAGCCCATAAGACGCACCTAGGTTTTAGAGGAGGGCAATAAGAAAAAAATATTTTTCATTAGATCTCAGGTCGGACCAGCAATTAGACCCCCCCAATGTTAATAAGACCCCAATCAGACCTCAGCTCAGACCCCAGTGTTAATGACCCCCAATCAGACCTCAGATAAGATCCCCATGCCTCTCTTCAGCCCCATGTAAGCCCCCAATGCCTGTAATTAGTCCCCATATCAGCCCCTAATGCCTGTAATTAGCCTCCATATGTGTAATTAGCCCCCATGCCTGTAATTAGCCTCCATATCAGCCCATCACTTCAGCCCCATTCCTCACTTTAGCTCCCATATCAGCCCCCATGCCTCACTTTAGTCTCCATATCAGCCTCCATGCCTCACTTTAGTCCCCATATCAGCCTCCATGCCTCACTTTAGTCCCCATATTAGCCCCCATGCCTCACTCCAGCCCCCATATGATTCCCTATGCCTCACTTCATGGAGATGCCTCTTATTAGCCATTATGAGCCCAGCATGCCAGTAAAAATAAAAAAGCCACTTATCTGCCCTGCTCCTGGACGCCGACGGTCCTCTCCGCCCGTGCTCTGTCTTCTTCTTCCTGTCGGCTGTGCTGTGACCCTGCGTGCACAGCGTGAGGTCACAGAGCGCCCTCACGCTGTGCACAGCGCAGCCGAACGGAGGTTCCCGGTCCTCCGGTGCTAATGAGCGCTTCCATAATGGAAGCGCTCATTTGCATTCACCCCATAAGACGAAGGGGCATTTTCCCCTCATTTTTTGGGGGAAAAAAGTGTGTCTTATGGGGCGAAAAATACGGTAATTAATTTCACACTATTTTGTAGGAACATAATGGAACAATAAATTGATAATTTACATTCCAACCATAAATCAAGATTATAAACCTAGCTAAGAATACAAATAAGTTACCTATTGTGCTTTATAAGTTACTGTAACAATTGTTATCTACAAGGCTTTGTCACTTCTTCTGTGCAAGGAAAGTTAATTCCTTATCTCACAGGAACATGCTCTTCTCACCATTAACTCCTGCCGTTCAGTAAACACCAATTGCTTAATTGTTTCGCTTTCTTACCATTCTGGGTTTTATTTCCAACTGAGATCATTATTTGCCTTTCATGATCAAAACACAGTCGTCTATTCAATTTATCACATAAAAATTATGAATAGTCCGCCTTACACTTTTGTAGAAAAAGTAGATCAATTGCAGTAGGAGATTATACAAACATGAAATGCACTAAGCAGAATGACATAGAACATAGAGTGAACTCATGCAGTCATTGATATTATTCTCTTCTTAGGAAAGCATTGGTGCTTTGGTTACAGTAGTTCAGTGGTGGTAGCAGTGTGGGAGTGAGTAGCTTGTTTCTTATCCCATGTGAATTTAAAGTGTAACAGTTATTTTTTTTTATTTGCTATATTTTTAGAGCTAGACATGTATACCCGAGTTAGTCTGTCAATTATTGTTAAATGATCTGTAATTACCTTATAATAACAGCTTTCATTAATGCCCCTGTCCCTTCCACTGGTCCCTTAAAAGACTGTTGCTATGGCACATCTAAGAAGACAGAGGGGTGGTCCTTCACACTGCATGCCTGCATTAGGCTTCAGAGTGAGGAGGCGTGTCAGTCAGTAATCCAATCTGATTGGCTGGCAGGAAGCTGCAGTTTTCCCCTCATATTGTAGAGGTTAAAACAGTCGTAACTAAGGGAAAAACTCAATAAAAACAGTGGTATGTGAATAAACTAAAGATTGTTTTATGCATAATGCTCCACCAACAGTAACATATGCTAAAATAGATTTTTTTTTAATCAAAACATGACAGTTACACTTTAATAAAAATCAAGAGCGATAGAGAGATACCTTTTCAGGCAATCACTTCTGATTTGGGTAGAATGTATTCAGACCCAAATTGAATCAGACTGCCAATTGTTCTGAATGTGACCAGAATTGAATTTTAAGAAATGTGCTCATCTCTAATTAAAACTAAACGAAATAGGTAATACGTTTTACAAAGAGCCATTAAGGTAAAAGAAACAAAAAAACTCTTAGACATAATGGTGCAGATTGAGCAAGACCAGCATTTTCAGTGCTGGTCTTGATATCCCATGTGCTGCTGGAAGATGTAAACATCTTCCAGCAGCCCGGGCACCTAGAATGAAATCTACATCAATGCAGATTTCAGTCTTTATCAACACAATGATGTAAGTGATGATAAATCTGCTGGGGCTGATGTTCCTGTCCCCTTTTTTTGAAAGTGGTGAGGTTGGTGGTAAAATGCCATTGGCATAAAATTTGTGTGCAACTTTTCAATGGCAGTTTTCTGGTGTATGGGAATGATGTGTTTCAGAGTCACTTTTAAAGGGAGTCTGTCACCACGATTTTGACTATTAAGTTATTTATAGCACTGGATTCAGCTGACTATAAGCATCTCCAAAACGTTATTGTTATAGGGCATAAATGAAGATCTGATGTTAAAAATACCTTTTTTATCAACTGTCAATCTCTTACTTAAGGAGCCCAAGGGGATGTGCCAGCGATGTTGGAGCCCGGCCACGGCGATTCAGTTGGAGCCCAGGACCGCCCACCTCATTAATATTCACTTCACTGCTTCAAGCAGTGAAGCTCCGGCACGGCTGTAATCCCGCGCAGGCGCAGTACATTAAGTGGTCTGCGCCGTGTGGTCTGCGGGCTACAGCTTCACAGGATGTACTGCGCCTGCGCGGGATTACAGCCGTGCCGGAGCTTCACTGCTTGAAGCAGTGAAGTGAATATTAATGAGGTGGGCGGTCCTGGGCTCCAACTGAATCGCCGTGGCCGGGCTCCAACATCGCTGGCACATCCCCTTGGGCTCCTTAAGTAAGAGATTGACAGTTGATAAAAAAGGTATTTTTAACATCAGATCTTCATTTATGCCCTATAACAATAACGTTTTGGAGATGCTTATAGTCAGCTGAATCCAGTGCTATAAATAACTTAATAGTCAAAATCGTGGTGACAGAATCCCTTTAACATTCAGAATAGCAAAGCATGAAGTGTCATTTTTTCCATCAAACAACTAAAATCTCAACAGAACACCAGTGAATCCCATCAAAGTCAAGGGTCTGTCAATTGATGTTTTTAAAGCACCTTGGTCAGGGGGAGGGTGCCTGAACTTTAGGTTGTCTAGCTTTCTAGTTCCAAATGAAGGTGTGATGTTTGTATTTGTCTGTCCATATACAGACCTCTTGTGTTTACCGACTCTGACCCTCTGCTGTCTGACCTGACCACTGCCAGTTTATCGTATTGAACCTAAGCCACCTGCCCTGATCTCAGATTAGTTTCACAGTTTCACATGAACTCTGCATGTCTTGACCGCTGCTTGTTTCCTGACTATTGCCTGATCTCTCAGTGCTTCGCATCAGTGTATTGGTAGATCATCAATATGAGAAAACCCGGAAAACACCTTGCAGGGAGCATAAATGGAAGTCTATACCGAAACAAACACCCTGCCTCCAATTAAACTATCTGCTGAACATAATTACATATGATATTATTCTAAAGAAAAATATGTGGATTGGGTAAGCATAAGGGCTACATATGGTTCACTGTATTAGATCTTGTCATGGCAGAGACATGTAGTTACAGGTATCTCCTACCATTCTAAGATGTGAAGAAAAGTACAAACTAAATAAAAGATTAAGTGCCAACATCTTTATGTATTAGCTCAACCATCTGCCACTGTCTTCAGTAGTATTACTCTTCACAGACTGCCAGTAAAGTGAGCAAAGCTGACTTTACTTTTTCATTCCCAACAAAGCTAGCTGAATTAAGGAAAGAGAAGAAACATCCAGGTGTTAGCTCTGTGGTGATTGTGGTGATTGACAGTATGTTGTGGTCCTAGATGCATATTTTACATACTGTAGTAAGAGACCAATAGTAGCCTAATAGTAAGAGATTTCTTTAAGATTTTGGTGATTGACAGTATGTTGTGGTCCTAGATGTATATTTTAGATACATTAGTAAGATACCAATAGTAGCCTAATAGTAAGAGATTTCTTCAAGATTTTCAATTTTAAAGGGGTTGTCCCACGAAAAAAAATATTCTACAGTTTTCAAACCAGCACCTACATCTGAATACTTTTGTAATTGCATGTAATTAAAAATTTAGCATAGCCACTGAGTTATTCAATAAAATGTATCTGTATATCACCACCTGCTGTTTGTTTTTTTTTCTTATTACTTTGACCTGCTCATTGAGCAGGCTACACATGCTCAGTTTCATCGTCCAACTGCCTCCTGAGCTGTGATAGGCAGAGCTGAGACACGCCCCCTTAGCAGCAGCAGATAAGACACTCCCCTTGAGCTCGAGCTTGATATAAATCTAGCAGAGCAATAAATCTCTGGATCCATGTGAGGTCCAGGGCTGGTTCTAGCTTTGTTAGAAAGAGATTGTTATGTACTATATGATGTCTGATTTTCATTTTTTACATTAGTCATGGGATAACCCCTTTAACTCAAAACATATCCTTTATGTTTATTATGTTCATTTTATTCTGAGCTGTAGAATGGTTTCATATTTAGTTTTGTCAATTAGTTGAATAGTAGAATAGTAAAAGAAAACCCAATATGTAAAAATGGTAATTGCTAATATTAATTGGAAATAACAGGACGTTAAAGGGTAGTTCAACTTTTGAAAGCACGTTTATTGCTCAAGTGCAACCAAAGTTCAGCTCCTAACCAGACCTACTGTACACTATATGGCCCAAAATATGTGAGACTGTCAGCCACAACCACTGCAAACAGATGCGTACAATCAAGCGCAAAGCCATGCAATCTTCAAACACTGGTAGAAGTATGGGTCATACAGAAGAGCTCAGTAACTTTAATCACCTAACTGTTTTGCCGAAGCTCAGCTGGGGATGTGGGAAAAGTACTTAAAGGGATTATCCAAGACTATTAAATATCCCCCATATGCCCGGGCCCCTCACACTGAATATTAACTCACTCCCCGCTCCCTGCACCTCTCCTGGTCCCCATCCTGCTGTTGCTGCTTCTCCCCGTGCGCGGATGAAAACATCCGGTGTCGGGTGGGGGGAGGGGGAGAAGCCAATGGCAGGAAGTGATGGGGACGAGCCTCCCTAAATCAAAGTTACCGCCTCCATTTGCTCGCGACAGGCAAGCCACATCTATCTTGTTTGAAGATCTGGAGCGAAATCTCGCACGGCCCGAGATGACGTCATCACGCAGCCCTGTGTAGTGACGTCATACGTCACCACTCATGGGATTTCGGCCAAGATCTTCAATCAAGATGGTGGCGCCCGGCCCATCACGAGCAAATGGAGGTAAGTATGATTTTTACATTTTTTTTACACTATTTCAGGTTAAATCGATTTGCTATCATGAAGCATGAGGAAATTCAGCTTCGCGGCAAATTTAATTTATCCTGAAATTCGTATCAAATTCCACTTCGGTGGATTCAATTTGCTCATCTCTAGTGAGATCATATGAGGTTTTTAAGAAACGTGTCCCAGCTCTATACAATAAAGGCAAAACAGTGTTACACAGACTGCACAAAAAGTTGTCCAGCACTGAAATAAAACCAACACTTTTTTATTCCAAATGATTAAAATTCACTCTGATCAAATATTACATAGCTGTCAACGCATTTCGGTCAACAGATCTTACTCATGACAGAGTACAGGAGCTACTGCAGTTTAAATAGCTTGATTTTCACCCTGTCCTGCAGTGGGGAATATAACTCATTCCAGTCCATAATACATTTGATTAAGAATTAACACCCAGAGCAGGGGGAAATTACTGCGATGGAATATAAAAAAGAGTACAAAGTTAAAACAAATACAAAAAATATGCACTGGTGGTAGACACAGAACATGGAGCATATGAAAACAAACTGTAAATGTCATCAAGGATAAGGAAGCATATAAAATGCCACAAAAATGTTTAAATGCAAATGCAAAGAGATGAAAGTTGTATGCAATGCCGCATATGATCAAGGCATCATAAGTAATAAGCGTAAAAAAGAGAGCCTGAACGTATGTTCCACCAAATAATAGTGTATGTATGTGAACAAGCACCAAGATGTACATGAAGCAAAGTGAAAACATATGGATAATGTGAATAGTAGTGATCAGGATAGTGAATATTATATAATAGTTAACATGAAGGCATAAAATACGTATAGAAAATCTTGCAGATCAACATATGAATATGAACAAACACTTAGTACTCTGAATATAGAGTGAATGAATGTGGTTGATGACGTCAAAGCAAATAAATATACAAGAAACCATGCAGGTCAGCATTTGAATGTGAACATGCTCTTAGGACAAAGTGAGAAGGGTGTGGTTGGAAAATACGCATGCATAGACCAGCCCCAATCAGTAAATGCTTATATAAAGCAGTGCAGCTCAACATGTAAATGTGAACATACACTTACAATTTTGTAAAATTGTGTGGGAAATCCTGAGGCCAATATGAGTGCTAGATTGCCTATTAATAATGTAGTATGGCTTCCTGTTTTGAATTTAAACCTAAGGTCCACATGTGTTGCACTGAAATATCCAAAATGCTTCATGATTGTGAAGTATTATCTCCCTGTCCCCACCTCTCAGCTTTCTATTCCTATAACCTTCAAATGTGTAGTAGATAGAGATGAGCGAGCATACTCGTCCGAGCTTGGTGCTCGTTCGAGTATTAGGGTGCTCTAAGTGCTCGCTGCTCGGACGAGTATCTCGCCATGCTCGAGGAAATGGCAACTTCCGCATCGTGCTTTTTTGGCGCAGCCAATCACACAGCCAATCACAAGCCAGGAGACTCTGCGGTACACCCAGCATATCGTGGGGCCCTTACATGTCGATAGCAGGGGTTAGCTGGCCTGATCAGGTAACCCTGGAATATACTACTGACTGGCCGCGGTGCTCGGCTCAGATGCCGTCTGGATGTCGTTAGGGATAGAGCTGCTGCGTTTCAGGGAGAGTGTTAGGGCCTGCATTTAGTTCTCTGTTAGGCAGGAATCACCCACAAAGAACCCAACAGCCCTTCTAAGGGCTACAAGACATTTTTTTTTGTCTCCTGGCTTGGCTGGCTGGCTGGCACTAGTAGTGCAGCTATCGCCATATATAACCCCCTTTTTTTTAATGTTATATCTCAGTGATACAAATCCCTTGCACACAGCAGTGTGGAACCATTCTGTCTGTCACAGTTCAGTACACTCACTATTTTCTGTCCAGGTGACACTTTCTGTACGTCACTGAATACAACCAAGTCATTTGCTGCCTGTCACGTATATAGCTTGATCCCAAAAATCTCTGTGCGACATTTGTCTGGGTCGCAGTCTAAATAGCCACCATTAACAGGGTGTGAGTTAGGTCTACGATAGTTCCTGCACGTCACGTTCCCAAAAAAACAAAACTACAAAAAAATATAGAAAACAAAATATAAAAAAAAAATTAGTTGTATTTGTTGTTTTAGCTCAGTGATACAAATCCATTTCACACAGCTGCGTGGAACCTTTCTGTGTGTCACAGTTCAGCACACTCATTCCAATCCGTATTTTCTGTCCAGGTGACACTTTCTGTACGTCACTGAATACAACCAAGTCTTTTGCTGCCTGTCACGTATATAGCTTGATCCCAAAAATCTCTGTGCGACATTTGTCTGGGTCGCAGTCTAAATAGCCACCATTAACAGGGTGTGAGTTAGGTCTACGATAGTTCCTGCACGTCACGTTCCCAAAAAAACAAAACTACAAAAAAATATAGAAAACAAAATATTTAAAAAAAATAGTTTTATTTGTTGTTTTAGCTCAGTGATACAAATCCATTTCACACAGCTGCGTGGAACCTTTCTGTGTGTCACAGTTCAGCACACTCATTCCAATCCGTATTTTCTGTCCAGGTGACACTTTCTGTACGTCACTGAATACAACCAAGTCATTTGCTGCCTGTCACGTATATAGCTTGATCCCAAAAATCTCTGTGCGACATTTGTCTGGGTCGCAGTCTAAATAGCCACCATTAACAGGGTGTGAGTTAGGTCTACGATAGTTCCTGCACGTCACGTTCCCAAAAAACAAAACTACAAAAAAATATAGAAAACAAAATATATAAAAAAAATTAGTTGTATTTGTTGTTTTAGCTCAGTGATACAAATCCATTTCACACAGCTGCGTGTAACCTTTCTGTGTGTCACAGTTCAGCACACTCATTCCAATCCGTATTTTCTGTCCAGGTGACACTTTCTGTACGTCACTGAATACAACCAAGTCATTTGCTGCCTGTCACGTATATAGCTTGATCCCAAAAATCTCTGTGCGACATTTGTCTGGGTCGCAGTCTAAATAGCCACCATTAACAGGGTGTGAGTTAGGTCTACGATAGTTCCTGCACGTCACGTTCCCAAAAAAAACAAAACTACAAAAAAAATATAGAAAACAAAATATATAAAAAAAATTAGTTGTATTTGTTGTTTTAGCTCAGTGATACAAATCCATTTCACACAGCTGCGTGGAACCTTTCTGTGTGTCACAGTTCAGCACACTCACTCCAATCCGTATTTTCTGTCCAGGTGACACTTTCTGTACGTCACTGAATACAACCAAGTCTTTTGCTGCCTGTCACGTATATAGCTTGATCCCAAAAATCTCTGTGCGACATTTGTCTGGGTCGCAGTCTAAATAGCCACCATTAACAGGGTGTGAGTTAGGTCTACGATAGTTCCTGCACGTCACGTTCCCAAAAAAACAAAACTACAAAAAAATATAGAAAACAAAATATATAAAAAAAATTAGTTGTATTTGTTGTTTTAGCTCAGTGATACAAATCCATTTGACACAGCTGCGTGTAACCTTTCTGTGTGTCACAGTTCAGCACACTCACTCCAATCCATATTTTCTGTCCAGGTGACACCTTCTGTACGTCACTTAATTAAACCATACTGAACAAGTTTGTGGGTTTCAGTACACCAGGCCCATTTATTTATTTTTTTTTATATAAATACACTTATATACACAAAATGTAGAACCCCAGGGCTAAGGGTCGAGGACGAGGGCGTGGGCGTGGGCCAATTACTGCAGGGGGCAGAGGCCATGGTCCTGGGCAGGGTGAGACAGTACCTGCTGATGAGGGAGCAGGGGAACGCCGCAGAGCTACACTCCCTAGCTTCATGTCTCAACTTACAGGGACACGTGGTAGAGGACTGTTGAAACCACAACAGTGCGAACAGCTAATCTCGTGGATTGCGGATAATGCTTCAAGTAATTTGTCCACCAGTCAGTCTTCCACGCAGTCCACCCACGTTACCCAAGGGAGCACTCCTCTGGCTCCTCCACCTCAACCTCCTTCCCCCCAGTCTGCCCCCTCCCAGGAAAATTTGGAATGCGATCCAGCTTACTCTCAGGAACTGTTTTCTGGACCCTTCCCAGAGTCACAAACCATTTCTCAGGTTGCTGCTGACCTCGTTCCCGATGCCCAAGTTTTCCAACTGTCGCAGTCTGTGGGTGATGATGATGATGACAATGTTGAGTTAGTGAAAGAAGTTTGTAAAGAGGTGTCGGACGATGAAGAGACACGGTTGTCAGACAGTGGTGAAGTTGTTGTAAGGGGAGGAATTCCGAGGGGGGAGCAGACTGAGGAATCGGAGGATGACGAGGTGACTGACCCAAGCTGGGTTGATATGCCGAGTGAAGACAGTGCTTCTGAGGCAGAGGCGAGTGCTGCACCAGAACAGGTTGTAAGAGGCAGTGGTGTGGCCAGAGGGAGAAGCAGGGCCAGAGCTGGTGCATCAGCAGCAACTGTTTCACGTAGTGAAGCTCCCGTGGCGAGGCCTAGATGTTCGCAACTCTGGAGGTTCTTTAAAGAAAGTGAGGATGACCGACGGACTGTGGTGTGCAACCTGTGCCACACCAGGATCAGCAGGGTGCCACCACTACTAGCCTAACCACCACCAGCATGCGCAGGCATATGAGTGCTAAACACCCCACTCAATGGAACCAAGGCCGTTCACCACCTCCTGCGGGTCACACCACTGCTCCTTCCCCTGTGTCACTCGCTGCCTCTGCTAGTCAACCCCCTGAGTCACTCGCTGCCTCTACTAGTCAACCCCCTGCGTCACTCGCTGCCTCTGCTAGTCAACCCTCTGCCCAGGACCCCGGCACGAGCGCCTCCCGCCGGAAAACCACACCTTCGCCTCCACGATCCTCCATAGTGTCCACCAACGTGTCCCAGCGCAGCATTGAGCTGTCTTTACAGCAGACGCTGGAGCGCAAGAGGAAATACAGTTCCACCCACCCACATGCCCAAGCCCTCAACGTCCACATCTCCAAATTGCTTAGCCTGGAGATGCTGCCCTATAGGCTGGTAGAGACTGAGGCCTTTCGCAATCTCATGGCGGTGGCTGCCCCTCGGTATTCGGTCCCCAGCCGCCACTATTTTTCCCGATGTCCCAGCCCTACACCAGCACGTGTCACAGAACGCCATCCGTGTCCTGACCAACGCTGTTTCTGAGAAGGTCCACCTAACCACGGACACGTGGACAAGTGCTGCCGGGCAGGGACACTATATCTCACTGACGGCACATTGGGTTAACTTGGTGGAGGCTGGGACCGAGAATGACCCTGGGGCCGCTCATGTAATGCCCACACCGAGGATTGCGGGGCCTACCTCGGTCACGGTCTCTCAGACGTACTATGCCTCCTCCTCCTCCGACCCCCCTCCTCCTCCACCGAATTACCATCTGTGGGCACGGCGCCTTCAGTCGGTAGCTCTAGGCGCAGCAGCAGTGCCGTGGGTAAGCGCCAGCAGGCGGTGCTCAAACTGATGAGCTTAGGTGACAAAAGGCACACCGCCCAAGAGCTGTTACAGGGCATCACGGCGCAGACCGATGTGTGGCTGGCACCGCTGAACCTCAAGCCAGGCATGGTTGTGTGTGACAACGGGCGTAACCTGGTGGCGGCTCTGCAACTCGGCAGACTGACACATGTGCCATGCCTGGCCCACGTGTTCAATCTCATAGTTCAGCGGTTCCTCAAGACATACCCCAATCTGTCTGATTTGCTCACCAAGGTGCGCCGCATCTGTGCGCATTTCCGCAAGTAGACCACAGATGCTGCCACTCTCAGGGCAGCGCAGCGCCGCCTATAACTGCCCGCTCACCGACTGTTGTGCGACGTGCCCACGAGATGGAATTAGACATTAAACATGTTATCCAGAGTTTACCAGCAGCGCAGAGCGATTGTAGACTGCCAGATGTCAACTTCCACCAGAACTGGTAGTCAGGTCAGTCAGATTCCTCAAGTCTACAATGAGGAGTAGACGTGGATGTCTGATATCTGCCAGGTGTTGAGCAACTTTGAGGAGTCAACACAGATGGTCAGCGGCGATGCCGCCATTATCAGCCTCACCATCCCGCTGCTTTGCCTGTTGAAAAATTCACTGCTTAGCATCAAGTCGGATGCTTTGCGCTTGTCACAAGAGACGGTGGAGGAAGATACGTCGCTTGATAGCCAGAGCACCCTCCGGTCTGTTTCTCAGCGTGTATCGGAGGAGGGGGATGAGGATGAGGAGGAAGAGGAGGAGAATGTCGGCGAGCCAGTAGAGGGTACCAGTGCTCAGTCCTTAACTCTTGAGCGTGTATGGGCTGAAGAGGAGGACTTGGAGGAGGAGGAGGAGGAGGAAATGGAGAGTCAGGCTAGTGAGGAGAGGGAATTCTTGCGTGTTGGGACTATGGCGCACATGGCAGACTTCATGTTAGGCTGCCTATCCCGTGACCCTCGCATTAGAAGAATTTTTTCAAACACCGGTAACTGGGTGTTCACTCTCCTGGACCCACGGTACAAGCAGAACCTTTCCACTCTCATCCCTGCAGAGGAAAGGAGTATGAGAGTGAATAGATATCAACAGGCCCTGGTGCACAAGCTGAAACAATTCTTCCCATCTGACGACGCTAGCGGCAGAGGGCATGGTTCTGTGGGCCAAGTAGCGGGGAAGAGGAGGCGAGCAGGCAGCTTGTCCAGCACTGGCAGGGGAACGCTCTCCAAGGCCTTTGCCAGTTTTATGTCACCCCAGCAAGACACTGTCACCTGTCCCCAGTCTAGGCAAAGTAGGGGGGAGCTGTACAGAAAGATGGTGAGGGAGTACCTAGCTGACCATACCAACGTCCGTAGTGATCACTCTGCTCCATACAACTACTGGGTTTCAAAGCTGGACACGTGGCCTGAACTGGCGCTGTACGCCTTGGAGGTGCTGGCCTGCCCTGCCGCTAGCGTGCTGTCAGAGCGGGTATTCAGTGCAGCTGGTGGCGTCATCACCGATAAGCGTACACGCCTGTCAACTGACAGCGCTGACAGGCTGACGCTTATTAAAATGAACAAAGCCTGGATTTCACCGGAATTCAAATCTCCTCCGGGGGAAAGCAGCTAAAGATTAACATTATTTATGTATCCGATTCCTCTTCTCTACTCCTCCTCCATATCGTCTTTGCCTAACGCTGACCAAAAAAACGCCATTTTTCAGAGGTCCAACTGGCACTCTTTTACCACAATTTTTCAGGAGGGCCCCTATAGGCCCTCTCTTCAAACAATTTTTCCAGAGGTCCACCTACAGGCCCTCTCTCCAAACAATTTTTCCAGAGGTCCACCTACAGGCCCTCTCTTCAAACAATTTTTCCGGAGTTCCACCTACAGGCCCTCTCTCCAAACAATTTTTCCACAGGTCCACCTACAGGCCCTCTCTTCAAACAATTTTTTCCCCAGGCCCCCAAATTTGGCGTCCACCTACAGGCCCTCTCTCCAAACAGTTTTTCCGGAGGGCCACCTACAGGCCCTCTGTCCAAACTATTTTTACGGAGTTCCACCTACAGACCATCTCTGTAAACAATTTTTCCAGAGGTCCACCTACAGGCCCTCTCTCCAGTTCCAGTTTCCAGTTTTATTTGCGCAAACTGCGTAAATTTTATTTTTGGGATAGGTGTGAAAAATAATATTACCTGCGTATCTATATAGCCCAACATTGGATACGGTAGCAACAAGAAGACCAAACACATGCTGCCCACAGGGTTCCGCAAATTCCTGGTCCACAATGACAAGGAGCTCGAGGTTCTGTTGATGAGCAACAAGTCCTTCTGTGCAGAAATTGCCCACAGCGTCTCCATCTAAGAACCTAAAGACCATTGTGGAGAGAGCGGCACAGCTCGCCATCAAAGTGAACGAACCCCAACGCCAGACTGCGCAGCAAAGATAACGAATAAATATCTCTGTGGTTATTTGTGCTAAATAAAAGTTAAATAAACACAAAAAAAAAAAATTTATCTGTTCCTGTCCCTGATCCACCCAAGTTGAATCTGTCCCATCATGAGAAAGTCCCCCCAAGGAGTCCCCACTGTAACTTGCTTCCCATACAACTACCTCACCCCCTGACACCTGTGTCTCGCCATTGTCCACCACCTCCTCAGACACTGGTAAATCCACACTGTCAGCACACGGAGACTGCAAAAGGTCTTGCGAATTGGGGCAGAGAATGTTCTGGGGTAGCACATCAGAGAAGGGGTGACTATGGGGTTCCAGGGAGTACGTGACCACATGCAATCTCCATCTAAAAAGTCATGCCACACTTGATCGAGCTCATAATTGACAATTGTAACCGGTTGATGCTAAATTTTTAAGTTGGGGTCCTGTGTCGTCAATCTAACTACATCCGGCTGTTGTCCACCAACCACACAACGCTAGCCCAGGGGGCACTCCTCTGGCTCTTCCAGCTCAACCTCCTTCCCCCCCGCCTGCCCCCCCACCTACAGGCCCTGTCTCCAAACAATTACGTCTTTGTCCTATCTTTCTCTCTCTCCAAACTATTTTTACGGATAGGCTGCCATATTACGGTATTAAAACTGAGTAGTATACATAGAAGACATACCACACTTGATCAATCTCATAATTTTACGACTGTAACCGGTTGATGCTAAATTTTTAAGATGGGGTCCTGTGTCGTCCATTCTAACTACATCCGGCTGTTGTCACCACCACACACGCTAGCCCAGGGGGCACTCCTCTGGCTCTTCCAGCTCAACCTCCTTCCCCCCAGTCTGCCCCCCCACCTACAGGCCCTCTCTCCAAACAATTTACGTCTTTTTCCTATCTTTCTCTCTCTCCAAACTATTTTTCCGGATAGCTGCCATATACGGTATTAAACTGAGTAGTATACATAGAACACATACCACACTTGATCTATACCAGGGGTGCACAACCTGCGGCCCGGGGGCCAGCATGCGGCCCTTGATACCATTCTGTGTGGCCCCATCCATCTGGTAACAGACATGTATGTCCATGTTTTGTGGCTGCTCACATGCATTTTTCATGTATTTCTCCCATTAGATGGGACTCCTGGAACGGTAACTAGACATTAATGGTATACACTGTTTGTTCAATCTGCCATAAATACAGTATTTTTCAGTTGGTAATACCCCTTTAAATTTTATTTTCGGCCCTTGACGTTGGTTCAGTCAGACAATGTGGCCCCCACCCAGAAAAACGTTGTGCACCCCTGATCTATACTGAACGTCACTTTTAAAAATACGTCGTTTTCCTCTCTTTCTCTCATTTGTCTGGGTTGCAATTAAGCAGACCACGTCTGTCTAATCTAATAGTTTTCCGTGTAATTGCTCCATAACTGCACGTCTTTTTCTCTTTCTCTCTCTCCAAACTATTTTTTCCGGATAGGTGCCGTATACGGTATTAAACTCAGGAGAATACATGTACCGGTTGATGCTAGAGTTTTTTCCATCCGGCTGTTGTCACCACCACACACGCTAGCCCAGGGGGCACTCCTGGCTCTTCCAGCTCAACCTCCTTCCCCCAGCCTGCCCCCCACCTACAGGCCCTCTCTCCAAACAATTTACCCGGATAGGG
>ONZH01029955.1:0-14203 GCA_900303285.1 Rhinella marina
TGTGACATCACTGTGTTTATTATCCCTTGTACAGTGACATCGCTGTGTGTATTTATCCAGTGCAGGAAGAGGTAAGTGGTCTGTGTTTGTTTCTATTTTCAGGGTCGTGAATGCAGAGGACTACATCGGATTCGGTGGATCTACGTCGGACCAGCTTTTTTTTTTTTTTTAATAAAATGGTCAAACAGGGGTCTGGGGGAGTGTTTATTTCAATAAAATTTTTATACTTGTTGTGTGTATTTTTTTTTTTTACAATACTACAGTTTAGTAATTATGGCTATCTACAGACGGCCCTGATTACTAATACTGGGCTTAGTGCTTGCCGGTATGGCAGGCCAGCACTAACCCCAACATCTATTACCTCGGCACCCACCGCCACCAGGGGTGCCGGGAAGAGCCGGTACCCGCAGGACCAGACCTTCTAAATTGAGGGTCTGGCTCTGGGGCGGCTACAGGCTGGTACCATTAGGCTGGGAAGGGCCAATAACCATGTCCCTTCCCACCCTGGTAGTGTAGGGCTGCCGCTGCTGGTTGTATCTGGCTGGCAAAAGAAAAAAGGGGGGGACCCCACGCCATTTTTTAAAAAAATATTTAATTTTTGTAAAAAAATGTCGTGGGGTCCCCCCCTTTTTTCCTTCGCCAGCCAGATACAACCAGCAGCGGCAGCCTGGCACTACCAGGGTGGGAAGGGATACGGTTATTGGCCCTTCCCAACCTAAAGGTACCAGCTTGCAGCCACCCCAGAGCCAGACCCTCAATTTAGAAGGTCCGGTCCTGCGGGGACCTGGCTCTTCCCGGCACCCCTGGTGGCGGTGGGTGCCGAGGTAATAGATGTTGGGGTTCGTGCTGGCCTGCCATACTGGCAAGCACTAAGCCCAGTATTAGTAATCAGGGCCATCTGTAGATAGCCATAATTACTAAAACTGTAGTATTGTAAAAAAAAAAATACACACACAAGTTTAAAACATTTTATTGAAATAAACACTCCCCCAGACCCCTGTTTGACCATTTTATTTAAAAAAAAAAAAAAAAAAAAGCTGGTCCGACGTAGTCCTCTACATTCACGACCCTGAAAAATAAAAAACAAACACAGACCACTTACCTCTTCCTGCACTGGGATAATACACACAGCGATGTCACTGTACAGGGATAATAAACACAGTGATGTCACAGTACAGAGATAATAAACACAGTGATGTCACCGTACAGGGATAATAAACACAGTGATGTCAAAGTCCAGGGATAATATACACAGTGATGTCACAGTACAGGGATAATAAACACTGCGATGTCACAGTCCAGGGATAATAAGCACAGTGATGTCACAGTACAGAGATAATAAACACAGTGATGTCACCGTACAGGGATAATAAACACAGTGATGTCAAAGTCCAGGGATAATATACATAGTGATGTCACAGTACAGGGATAATAAACACTGCAATGTCACAGTCCAGGGATAATAACCACAGTGATGTCACAGTACACCTGTGCAAACAAGGCCTGGGGTACCAAGATAAGGCTAGGAGCTACAGTGAAAAGGGCCAGTGGCGCACAGATAAGGGGTAAGGGGCAGGGTCACAAGCAAGGTCCTGGGGGGGAAGGGGGGGGTGAGGGGTGCACAGATAAGGGCCAGGGTGGCGCACACAGGGGGCAGCAGAGACAAGAACCAGAGAGGCGCAGACAAAGAGGGAGTGGGGCACAGATAAGGGCCCAGGGGCGCAGACCAGGAAGAGGCGTACAAAGACAAGGGCCAGCTCCCAGGGGTGCAGACAGGGGCCAGGTAGGCACAGCCAAAGAGGCGCAGATAAGAGCCAGGGGCTGCATTGAAAGGGCCAGGGTGGTGCACAGAGCAGGGTCAAAAGCAAGGTCTGGGGGGGTGGTGAGGGCGCACAGATAAGGGCCAAGGTGGCACAGACAAGGGCCAGAGAGGCACAGAAAAAGGGGGCACAGATAAGGGCTGGGGGCGCAGACAAGGGCCAGGGTGGCGCACACAGGAACCAAGGGGGCAGGGAGTCGGCGGCGCAGACAAACCAAACGTTTAGGCATTGGATTGTCATTGCCGTAGTGCCTTCACACGGAGCGTGTTTAGCAGCAAGTCCAGTTCAGTGGGTTTCCCGCACCTAACCGCCTGGGGATTTTTCACCGATTGAGCATGAAAAGTATCGGCTAATCTGCGGGTTTTTCGTGCTTTAATGTATCGCAATGGGTGAAAAATGTGTAGTGGGTTAGGTGGACTGGACCCGCTGCTAAACACGCTCCGTGTGAAGGCACCCTGAGACCTGATGCTAGGGGGGGGTGGAAAGGCAATAAGTTAAGGATAGTTTGGGGGTGTGACAATCAATGAGGCCCTCTCTATGCTCTATGGATTCTCAAAAACCCCTTAAGAAAACAAAGCAGGGAGCAAATGTGGCCTGATTGTTGTTGTTGCCATAGATAAAGCAGAATTGGAGATGGTAACTAACTTGTACAATCTTGGGGTGTGCAAGACACTACAGGTATCAGTCATCCCTCCTTGTCCTCAGGGCTGGCAGCAAGGATGAGACACTAAAATGGTAATGAGAGTGCACAAGGGTGCATTGGCTGTACTGAGTAGGTGTATCTTTACTAATGATCTCCATCCTCCTGGTGCTTGTGGCGCAGCCTCCACTCTTCTTCATCTGTCATTGAGCCCCTCCGTGTCCTTTAGAGCGGTCCAAGTCCCACCTTATAAAGCCGTGCTGTTAGGCAGCACACTGAGCCCTTCTATATGTTCTGGAATCTGATTATAGTTATCTGTTATGCATTTCCTTTTGAATGCTGAACAATGCATCTGTTCTTCAGTTTAAATTTAAATAAAAATTATTGAAATAGAAAATGCATGCGTCTATTAACATTTTTTGCTCTAAAAATGTCCAGAATTTCCATATTAATAGGTTCTTCTTTATTTTGGCGAGGTATCGTATCAGTATCGAGTATCGTGATACTTTTGTACGTATCGGTATCGAACTCAAAATTCTGGTATCGTGACAACCCTAATTATTATGACCACTTCTACTTATGACGTCAGCAGCACATAGTTCATAAGGAAAGTCAAGTGTTGTGAGCGGATTTGGTGTGCGTATGGTGTATCCTTGTCAGGCAAGGAACATCAGAGTACAAACACCCTGCAGCCACTGCTGGAAGAACATGAAATAATGGTCGGGAGAATGTATTTGTGGCATTCTCTGAGGCCAGAGAAGGGAATGGTTGGCACTCCATTTGATCTAGAGGCGCTCAGTCGTAGGGTGGTTTTCCCAGAACAATTTATCAGCGAACCACAGCACTCAAATAGCTTTCAGATTTGCAAATTTCTTTATTTTAACATCCAGTTAATTTAGATTGAACAAGCCAACGTGCCGAGATCAAGGTCTGTATGTGGACTGAAATGTTGGCTTGTGCAATCTAAATTAACTGGATGTTAAAATAAAGTAATTTGCAAATCTGAAAGCTATTTTGAGTGCTGTGGTTCACTGATACATTCTGTGGGTCCACTCATCCATGTGGAGGACACTCTCAACCGATTTGAATGAATCCATCCTTACAGATCATGTACACCCATACATGCTGATTGTCTTCCCTGGGGAAGATGGGATCTTTGGTTGAAAGCTCATTACCAAGACTTTCAAGCACTACCCTGGCCCCTTAATTCAGCAGACTTGAACCCAGTTGAGCATTTATGGGACTACCTCGATTGTTATGTTCACTCTATGCACCCTCCAGCAGCTATAGAATGCACTGCAGTTAGAATGGGTCTACATAACTGTGACATCGTACCAGAACTTTATTGAGTCACTCCGAGCCCATCTAGCTGCTGCCTGAACTATACACAGCGGTTACTCTGGATATTAACTGGTGGTCATAATGATGTGACTTGACTGTGTATACACAATGCATTCAGAAAGTCTGCAGACCCTTTCAGCTTTTTCAGTAAAATGAAAAAAAAATTAAGTTTTTCTCCATCATTCTGCTCTCAATAGCCCATAAAGTGAAAACAGAATGTTCGAAATTTTTGCTAATTTATGAAAAAAAAGACAAATATTGCATAAACCTAAGCATTCAGAACCTTTACTCACGACTTACTTGAAGCACCTTTACTTGAAGCAGCAATTGCAGCCTCCAGTCTTCTTGGGTATGATGCCACAAGGTTTGCACACCTAGATTCTGGGATATTCTGCTACTCTTCTCTGCAGATCCTCTCAAGCTCTGTCAGGTTGTATGGGGAAAGTTGGTGGACAGCTATTTTCAGGTCTCTCCAGAGATGTTCGATTAGATTCCAGTCAGGGTTTTGGCTGGGCCACTCAAGGACGTTCACAAAGTTGTCCCTAAGCCACTCATATGCTGTCTTGGATGTGTGCTTAGGGTCATTTATTGTTGGAATGTGAATCTTTAGCCCAGTCTAAGGTCCAGAGCACTCTGATCATGTTTTCATTTAGCATATCTCTGTATTTTTTCCCATTTAGCTTTCTCTGAACTGTGACCAGTCCCAGCCACAGAAAAATAACCCCACAGCATGATGCTGCCACCACAATGCTTCACTGTAGGGATGGTATTGGGCAAGTGATGAGCACTGCCTGATTTCTTCCAGCTTAGAATTGAGGCCAAAAAGTTCAGTCTTGGTTTCAAAAGACCAGAGAATCTTAAAGTCCTTTAGGTGCTTTTTTGCAAACTGCAGGTGGGCTTTCATGTATTTTACAGAGGAGAGGCTTCTTTAGGGTCACTCTGCCATAAAGCTCAGTTTGGTGGAGTGTTTCAGTGATAGCTGACTTTCTGGAAATATCTGCACAATATCTTTGAAACTCAGCCAGAGGGACCTTTGGGTCCTAGGTCACCTCTAGGTCTTGGTCAGCTCTAGGAAGAATCCTGGTTGTTCCTAACTTCTTCCTGCCTCTGAGCTCTACAGGTAGTTCTTTCCTCTTCATGGCTTTGTTTTATGCTCTCATATGCATTGTCAGTTAAAAGACCTTATATAGACAAGGGTGTCTCTTTCTAAATCATGTCCAATCAACTGAATTTACCACAGATGGACTCCAATGAAGGTGTAGAAACATTGTAGTTTTATTCCGGCCGCCTCTTGGCATGTTTGCCGTGCTGCGGCCAGAACTCCAGCCTGCCCCCATTATAGTGAATGGGGCCAGAGTGGAGTTCCGGCCCCATATGTGCATTAGCGGCAGCACAGATCCGGTGGGTAAACAGCCTGCCGGAGAAGCATGCCCTTAGTGTGAAACTTGCCTAAAACATTTACTGCAGTGAGTTGTGTTTAGCTCCTCATTTCACGTAACTGCAATGCCAAATCAATGACTGGGGACTACATTCACGCTGCAGAAGACAAAACGTTGAAAATAATCAAATATCTTTTTTGGATAAACAGAGATTTTTTTCAATGAAAACCAATGGCAAATATGCTATTGGTAAAAATAAATTCAATTCAATAAAAATGGGTTCAAATATGTCCATAACCATTAAAGGGGTTGTCCAGTTTCCCATGTTGATGACCTATCCTCAGGATAGGTCATCGTTATAAGATTAGTGCACTGCATTCTCTTCACTGTTTACCTGCATGCAATTAAATTATTATTTCAATATTCAGTGCTAATTTTTGAAGTGTAAAAGCAATGGAATGAAGAAAATCCCAAACCATCCATATAAGTGCAATTTTTATGTATTTTTCTGCAAACTTGTCACAGTTTGCCTTCTTAGGATGCACCAGTAGGGGGTGCCATACTACAATGTCATTGTTTTTGATAGTGTAGAAATAACATACTAAACAACTGAGACAACCTACAGTATAATGATGCAGTCCTGGGTTACACATTTGTTTGCTAATTCATAATTGAAATTATTTATATGTTGTTTTTTTCATAATTTAACAATCTATGCAGCCACAGTCTGGGCCCAAAATGCAATGTTTAGTTGCAATATTTGGCGCAATGTGCAGTACATCTTGGGGGCTGCCAGCTTGTACTTAAAGCAGCTCTGTTACCAGGATCAACCCTATTAAACCAGGCATATAGCTTGGTAGGGTTGATCAGGCTGAGTAAAACGATACTTGCCATTTATTTGTAGGTGCAGACGTTTTGGGTCACACCACATGCGCTATTGACGTCGCTGAACTCGAAAGTGAAGGTGACTGCAGATTAAGCCAACAGTGCCTCCATTTCTGGGTTCAGTGACGTCAACAGCGCGTGCAAGCAGCAGAGGACATGGTGCGAATGCTGTGTGCTAGTGAACCACTGCGCAAGCATGAGAACTCAGCACTTGACATTAAGTCTAGTGATGTTAATTTAAGGGGATGGGAGGAGTTTATAATAATGGAGGTGCCTGTATTGAGAAGGGGCTTCACTGGAGTGGTACTCAAATCGCATAGGCCACCCTCCTGGTGCTTCATTGCCTCTTTTGCATAGAAATAAAAGTATACATTTCTCCAAAATGTCTGCACCTACAAAAAGGCAAGTATTGTTTTACTTAGCTGGATCAACCCTACCAGGCTGTATGCTTGGTTTAGTAAGATTGATCCTGGTGACAGAGCTTCTTTAAAGGGGTTGTGCCAACATTACATGTTATTTTAATCTAATTCAGCAAGAAAAAAAATGCTCCAGTTTTGAGATATTGTTTTTTTACTACGTTTTAATGGCGGCCCCTGGTGTTTAATCTGTATAGTAATGTACACACCTACCTACTGAGTAGGGTACACATGTACACGTCCATCCTTCAACTGCTCCAACCAGGATCTTCTTTTAGAAGATGTGACAATTACAGGGAAAGAACTGAAGCAGAAATAACCTGAGCTGCCAATGTAAGTAAAATATAGCTGAGAAATTGAAGCAATGAATGGTGAGATCTCTGGATGTGAGGTACAGGGCTGGTTCTAGTAAGGTGACTATATGTCCTCTTTTTCCAGGACATGTCTTCTTTCTGGGACCTAAAAAAAAATTTCTGGGATTTATACAGTAAGTTACCAAAAATGTTGGTGATTCTCAAGGGGACCTCAAAAATGACAATGGCCATGTGCATGAGCCCTTAGGCCTCTTTCACACGGGCGTCACGGATTCAGTCAGGATGCATTCCGGAAAATCCGCACGCAGCCACACCAATCCGCACGCAATCGCAGTCAGTTTTCACTGCGATTGCGTACGTTCAGTTTTTTCCGCGCGGGTGCGAAGCGGTTTAATGCGTTTTTCACGCGCGTGATAAAAAACTGAATGTTTACAAACAACATCTCTTAGCAACCATCAGTGAATCACGCATTGCATCCGCTCTTGCGTGCGGATGCAATGCGTTATTCACGCAGCCCCATTCACTTCAATGGGGCCAGGGCTGCGTGAAAAACGCAGAATATAGAACATGCTGCGATTTTAACGCAACGGTGAACTGATGCGTGAAAAAATTCACCCATGTGAAAAGCCCCATTGAAATTAATGGGTCAGTATTCAGTGCGGGTGAAATGCGTTCGCATCACGCATTGCACCCGCGCGGAAATCTCGCCCGTATGAAAGGGGCCTTACTCTACCACTGGAAACTCCAGTCTTGATAAATCTCCCCCATAGAGTGGCACTTTGCATAAATCAATAGTAGAGTTCAGGGCCAGGATGAGGTATTTTGGTGCCCTAGACAGATAAGGCAAAAGGCATCCCCTTGCTTTGCATTTCACTGATTATGGTTAATGTTTAATTATATTTATGATATTTTTTGTCATTACTGTGATTTATAACAGCATGTATAAAATAAGCTTATACAATATACATATGTAATTCATATTATTATCATTGGCATGGCTTAATAGGCATGTAGCCATAGCAGACCCGGGGCCTTTGTTAAGCTAAACAACCTGACTAGGACGCTAAAACTAAAATAATAAATCTTTATTAAATTATTCAGTTAAAAGAACTGAGTCTTATAAGTCATTCACCAACTCAGGTGTGAAGTGAACAAAGACCAGGGTGATGGTGGAAGCGCTATGGATGTCGGCTATTACCACCAAACAACAGGCTGTATGTAAGATGTTCACCCCAATAAGGTCTTATCTCTAACAGTGCTGTGCCAATGTAATCAGCAAAGCACCATATTGCCACGTAATAGGTCACTGCTGATACAGTGGCTTGCGAAAGTATTCGGCCCCTGGAACTTTTCAACCTTTTGCCACATTTCAGGCTTCAAACAAAAAGATATAAATGTTTTAATTTTTGGTGAAGAATCAACAACAAGTGGGTCACAATTGTGAAGTGGAACGAAATTTATTGGATCATTTAAACTTTTTTTGTAATAATAAAACTGAAAAGTGGGGCGTGCAAAATTATTCGGCCCATTTACTTTCAGTTCAGAAAACTCACTCCAGAAGTTCATTGAGGATCTCTGAATGATCCAATGTTGTCCTAAATGACTGATGAAGATAAATAGAATCCACCTGTGTGTAATCAAGTCTCCGTATAAATGCACCTGCTCTGTGATAGTCTCAGGGTTCTGCATCATGAAGACCAAGGAACACACCAGGCAGGTCCATGATACTGTTGTGGAGAAGCTTAAAGCTCCCACACAGTAGTTATAGTAGCATAGTGCCCCCACACAGTAGTTATAGTAGCATAGTGCCCCCCACACAGTAGTTATAGTAGCATAGTGCCCCCCACACAGTAGTTATAGTAGCATAGTGCCCCCCACACAGTAGTTATAGTAGCATAGTGCCCCCCACACAGTAGTTATAGTAGCATAGTGCCCCCCACACAGTAGTTATAGTAGCATAGTGCCCCACACACAGTAGTTATAGTAGCATAGTGCCCCCCACACAGTAGTTATAGTAGCATAGTGCCCCCCACACAGTAGTTATAGTAGCATAGTGTCCCACACACAGTAGTTATAGTAGCATAGTGCCCATAGTGCTCCTCTCCTTCAGTTTTGTACAATAAAAAAAACCAAAAACTTATACTTACCTCCTCCGGCCTGTGTCCCGCTCTGCACGGCTCAGGCGGCGCGATGACGTCATCGCACCGCCTGAGCTGGCCTCTGATAGGCTACAGGCACTAGGCCTGCAGTCTATCAGAGGAATGGGCAGGGGAGACGCCTCTCCCTCCCCTGCCCCACCGCAGCACAGGCATCTGTATCGCCGTCCTGAGGACGGCGATACACATGACTATGGAGATGAGCGCTTCCACAATGGAAGCGCTTATCTCCTTGTCCCCTGCCACCGCCGCGGCCCGGCAGACATCGCTTCAGGGCCCGGTGGTTGGGGACCGCTGACTTATAAGACTCAGTTCTTTTAACTGAATAATTTAATAAAGATTTATTATTTTAGTTTTAGCGTCCTAGTCAGGTTGTTTAGTGATTCTGTAGAAAGGGACGCGTACCAATCTACGTTGTTAGTGTCAGCCTTTGTTAAGCTCCCAGCTGTCATTACAACTCATCATTGTCTAACGATTGTATCACTAAGTGCTAATGAAGGTACAGAAGTAGTGCCCTCCCTTTGTTTAACCATCTAGATGATCCAGTTGCTATTGACCACAGCATCTAAGGGGTTAAAAGGGTTTTCCATAATTTATATATTGATGACCTATCCTTAGGATAGGTCATCAATATCAGATCTGCGGAGGTCCGACTTTCGGGAGTATGCTTTTCGCACAATGGAAGCGCCCATTTCCCTAGGCTCTGCTGCCGCCCCTCACTGATCTCCAGGGCCGTTCCGTCTGAGGCGATCGCCTCAACCCACGGAGTGGGTATGCCCACTTTGTGCCACCATACAGTATTTATGATCACACTGTGCCCCTTCACAGTAGTTATGCCTACATTGTGGTCCTTTCACTGTAGATATGCCCAAATTGTGCCACCACAGTAGATATGCACACATTGTGCCCCTACTGTAGTTTTGCCCATATTGTACCCCCACTGTAGATATGACCACATTGAGCCCACACCGTAGGTATGCTGACACTGTGCCCCAACAATAGATATGCCCACACTGTGGCCCCAGGGTAGATATGCCAATATTGTGCCCTCACTATAGATATGCCCACATTGTGCAGACACAGTAGTTTTCCCACATTGTGCCCTAACAGTAGATATGCCAATATTGTGCCCTAACAGTAGGTATGCCCACATTGTGCCCCCACTGTAGATGTGCCCACATTTTGCCCTCACTGTAGATATGCCCATATTTTGCCTCCACTGTAGCTATACCCACATTGTGCCCCCACTGTACAAATGTCCACATTGTGCTTCCACAGTAGCTATGCCGCCTTTCAGTAGTGCCACCTCTTTTAATAAAGAAAAAAACACTCACCTAGGCATTTCCCAATGATCGGAGGACATCCTATTCTCTCTAGCAGGCATGATGCGGTCACACACACATTGTGCTTGCTGGGCTGTGTAGGAGGAGGGCACATACTGATTCCCAAGTCTGCACACTCCTCCTACTCAGCCCAGCATTGAGTGTATGTTAATGTGTCTTGTGGCCTAGAAACAGGTCAGACCTATTCAAGTGAATGGGGCTGAGCGTAATACCAAGCACAGCCATTATATAGTGTATGGCACTGTGCTTGGTAAACTGTGAGAAGGCTGCAGGCCTCACACGAGCAGCGTTGCCTTCTCAAACAGCTGATCAGCGGGGGGGTCCCGATTGTTGGACCCCCCCTTCCCCCGATCAGATACTGATGACTATCTTGAGGATAGGTCATCAGTATAGAAATCCTGGAAAACCCTTTTAACTCTTCTACCATTTTTCCTCTCCTCCTTCTCTTTATGCTGACCCTACACAAACCTCCCACAGCACTGTACATTCATGCAGTTCCTGTCCCCAAGTGGTTAATCCACAAAAGAAAAGCATTAGGCCTGACTCTATGTATTCATTTGGACTGCAGCTGTACTGTAGCTCAATACAAAATGTCTCCATGTAAACCAGGATGTCACCAAGTCCTAGACATCCTTACAAATCTGACATTATCCTCAGTCCTCGTCATCCGGATTGCTCTCCTGCATCGCCTACATAATTCCACATAAACTCACATGTATATTGTACTGGACAAAGCAGGACTTACAAACTGGACATACAAATATTATTGCAACATACAAGGAGATTTTCCAGCATTTGTTAAATGGCATAGTTGTAGGAGATATACAGGTCATATTTGGGCCAAGGATGACAGCAGTAGTCTTAATGAAACATGACAATGTGAAGTACCTTGGACCAGATTTTACACACAGACATAGGAGGTTAAAACTATGCATCTGTAAGTGATTCTGATAGTTAAACCTAGCCAACTAGCACAATTATGAAGATTAAAGGGGTCTTCCGAGACTTATGTCATCAGTATCTGATCAGTGGGGGTTGGACACCCAGGACCCCAGCCGATTACCTGTTTAATAAGGAACCACTCGCAATAACGACTCAGCCTTCTCTGTTCACCAAGGACAGCGCCGTCATACATGGTATAGTGGCTGTGCTTGGTATTGCAGCTCAGCCACATTCACTTCTATGAGGCTGAGCTGTGCCCGGATCCAGCGGGACTGTTCCGGATTACAGTGGCTGTCCTGCTGTCCTGGTACGGGGGAGGTATGTCCCGGTTTCTGCCAGCTGTCCCTGCGTCAATAGGATGCAGAGACAGTTGCCTGAATGATGATGAAGCAAAGAGCCGGCATCGTACCTCCAGGCGGCTCTCCACACCTTCGGTCTGGGCGGGGACGGCCGTCAGTCAGCCATGGCTCCGCCCCCTCCAGACTAAAGAAGAAGATGTCCTGCTGGTGATGCTGCTAGGAAGAAGGTAAGTATTATGGTGTTTATTTTTTTTAACTTTCTTTGAATGGCACAAGGTGGGCATATTACTGGGGGACAATATATTACTGGGGTCACAATGTGGACATGTTACTGGGGGCACAACATTAATGGGGAGCATAAATGTGGGCATATTACTGGGGGCACAACATAAACTTCTCTGTCATTATCTTCTACATTCAGTCCAGACAACCTCTTTCAGCCGCCTTTTCTCTGCAGTCTCTTGGGCCCAGACTCTTTGGCAGTATTGAAGTCCGGCTGCTACTGGCAGGTCAGTGAGATTGTCATGTGACATTTCAGTGACATCACTAGGGGCAAGCATAACGGCAGAAAGAGAGAGATGGGCAGGCACTGCCTGGCTGCTAGTAGAAGCAGCGTCCCTCCCCAGTGAAGCGAGCAACAGAGGAGATTCAGCAGTAGGGAGGGTGGACGGTATTTAAGTGCAGGTATTCACCGACAGCTCTGCTCAGCAGAATTCAGTCCTTTTATACTTTTAAGGCCCCTTGCAGACGAACGTGTGTCACTCTGAGAGTCCGCAGCGCAGCACCCATCCTGAACTTCCAGCACTGTATAACAGTGATAGCATTATGGCAGTGTCATCTAATACATTCCAGAACTGTAAGGGTTACACAGCATCATAAATCAATATAATGCTATGTAACCCCAGCAGTGCTGGAAGGTCAGGACGGGAGCTGCACTGCAGACTACCGGGCTCATCTGCAAGGGGCCTAACTTGGCAGTTGTTTTAGGACAGCAGCGGCCTTTCCTCTTGGTGGAGTGATGCACTCTGTGACAGTGCACAGAGTAAAGTACTCTGTGCGCCTCACCAGGGGAAGATTAAGGGTACCTTGGGCCCCAAGCTGTTGGAGAAGTGTGGGCCCCCCTTCACCCCAGTACCTTAAAGCGCTATAATCTAATTGGTACATAATAATATCATTAATGTATTATTCTTTGGCAGTTTTTTTTATTTTTTTTTTTAAGATAAAACCAGACATTCCTTATCAATTCATAGATGCCCCAATCTATGCTGATTGCGGCATGTAAGGCAAATACAGTAATGGTTGTGGCGGATGATCTAGAGGACTGACAGAGTCCAGCTCTCTGCTGCTTCTGTCAGACCCCTTTCTTAATCTACACTAGGGTCAATCTTAATAAGTGCTGTATAGTATATAGAGGCATTGACACCATACACTGTACAAAATAAAGTACATTACATGCAGGAACATACTACACATCACGCACACACCATTACATATTACACATCACACGCACACTATAACATACTACACATCACACACACACACACCATTACATATTACACATCACGCACACACCATTACATATTACACATCACACGCACACTATAACATACTACACATCACACACACACACACACCATTACATATTACACATCACACACACACACCATTACATATTACACATCACACACACACCATTACATATTACACATCACACACACCATTACATATTACATATTACATATCACATACCATTACATACCACACATCACACACATACTACACACTTACTTTTAAGCAGGATTCCTGGGGCTCCATCATGAATTGTAAGGGCAGTTCTGCAGCTAGAGGAGGAGCACAAGGCAGGACTGAGCACCATAACTTTTCTAGGTATAAGCACTGCATGGCCTGACAACCCTCCCTTTCCCTCTCCGACCTAGGCCCTGACTACACAGCTGCACCATTTTACACCAGCCCTGGGAATGTCTGGCTGCATAAGCTGGTGGATAAGAGGGTAAGGGTTAACAGGCACCACAGCTAGCCAAGGAATAAGAGAGGGGAGGGGGTAGGGGGCTCTAACTAGCAATTCTTACTTACAGCAGCGTCAGCTCCTCTGGCTGGGAGGAGGAGCCTTCTTCTAGACTGCTGTGTGTGCACCGTCTGTGCCCTGATCTGGCTTGCAGTCTGTAGTCCACTAGATTTCGCTGGCACCCAGGCAGTGTAATGGAGTAAGTGAATAGTGCAGTGCAGTAACAGTCTCCCGATGTTCGGGGCAGTGTAAGGCCTCTTTCACACGAGCGTCGCGGATTTGTTCAGGATGCGTTGCGTTAAAAACGCGCGGATTGCATGCGGATGCAATGCGTTGCGTTTTTAACGCACCCCCATTCATTTCTATGGAGCCTGGGCTGCATGAAAAACGCAGAATATAGAACATGCTGCGTTTTTCACACAACGCAGAAGTGATGCGTGAAAAAAAACGCTCATGTGAAAAGCCCTATTAAAATGAATGCGTCAGGATTCAGTGTGGGTGCAATGCGTTCGCATCACGCATTGCACCCGCGTGGAAATCTCGCCCGTGTGAAAGGGGCCTAGTTTGATTCGGGGCCTCAGCCCCGGATAGAAAGCCCTAGCGACGCCCCTGTCCAAGCCATTCCAAAATTCTTTTCTCGTG
>ONZH01029957.1:0-26686 GCA_900303285.1 Rhinella marina
GGGTTTAACATCAGCGCTGACCCACAACATCTATCTCCCAGGGGCCTGTGTCAGCGCTCGGTCCTGTCTAGGCCGAACACCTTGACTGGCGTCACGAACTATTCCCAAAGACCCTTTCCCCCTTTTAGGGTGTCCGTGAGACAGTCTGACCCCTTACCAGAAGTACCCTCGGCCTGGGTGGGCGTCACACGGCTCCCCTTCTGGCGTCACGAACAGGATCTAGACGCCTGCACCGCGCGGGGACAGAAGAACGCCGTCCGCCATTTTGCGGCCTAGCCACGTGGGAATCCCGAAGAGACGGCCGCCATCTTGCGGCCTACTGCGTGGTCAAACGCGTGTCAGGGGGTGGAGTGAGGCCTGCTCACCCTGCCGGTCGATCAAGTGTTCGCAGGGGGTGGTAGCGCGATCGCTCACCCTGCTGAAGAATCAAGCGTCTCGGGCATCCAGCAGCATCGATAGAAGGGGAGAAAGATGTCTTGCCCAAACAGCCCAGAGAGACCGATTGCAGCAGCCGCAGCTAGTCCGGGCGCATCATCAGCTGCTGCAGCCACCTGTATCATGCCTCTAACTACTGTCATAATGGAGTCAGAGAAGGACTGTCCTGTGGCCATTGTTATTGCCACTAGGGACTTTCAACCGCTGCAACAACAGCGAAGAAGACTCCCAGACCCTCCAGTAAGGAGCAGCGGGCCATCTGCCAGGCGAAGGTTACCACCGTTGCCCTTGACTACCGAAGTAGCTGAGACAAAAAAGAGCCAGTCTGTGGCCATTATCACTGCCATTACAGAAATCTCAGGGCCTACTACTACTGCTGCTGTGCAGGCTGAGCCCGCCAAACAGGAACACTGCCCTGAGGTGTGCGAGAATAAGGAGGAGTCCAATGATACTGCTCCATGCACTCCGGAACCACCAACAAATGCGGAGCTCCTTGCTATGAAAGACCAAGGGTCTAACCTTTATTGCTGTCCGGAGAATTTGTCCCCTACAAGGAAAAAGCCAAGGCTTGCAGAGGATCCTCCAGAAGACAATGATCCTTCAATTCCAAGTTCTGTGACAGAAGGCCACCAGGAGATTGCAGATGAAGTTTCTGCCGGAGTTACAGCTGCAAAGAGCACCAGAGCTAGCCTTGAAAGTGATGAGAATGTCGCACAGCTTAAAGAAGGACGTTTGCGCCCTCAAGTATGGGACCCAGGAGGAAGACTTCAGGTACCTCCTTAAGGAGCCCCTCTACAGCATTCTGAAGAAGAAAAGAAGAATCATCAAGGACTATGGGAGATCCCAACAGACCACCAAGGTCAGACCCCAGCTCGCTACCAGAGTAATTAATAGGAACTTAACCAGTTAATTTAGTGCGTACTTATCTGCCATAATTGTATTTATGTTAAAATGTGTTCATATTTGTATGCTGTATTTAAAGGACTCTTTATGTTTTGAAACCGTTAAAGTGACTGAACCCTTGACAAAGTGAACTGTCAGCAACTGTTTTGATTCTTGGAGCCCATGGCCCGCTCCTCAGGCCACGGAGAATTGCAAAAGACTCCACCCATTACCAACAATATCTGCAACATGGCGGTCGGATTCGTTACCCTGCCGGCCAACACTTCTTGTTAAAACAGCTGGCACAGCAACGTGATATGGTCTGTGTGCCCTGCACTGTGCCCGGGGACGAGCTTAGTTAGGTGGTTGGCTGTTACCCACACACTGTGCTGACAGTTAGGATGTTTAAATAACGATGAAAAATGTGCTTGTGTATTGTAACCCTAGTATAATGTGTTACCTTATGCTCTTTCATTTTACGCGAACTGCTCCTATTTAGTAAGGGGGAGCAGTCGCGTCCCATCTGATTACAATTGAATACCGGTCTTCCTTAGGGAAAGACATCCTGGTTTGGGGGCGTAGAAGGAGGGTTGCCGGTGACGAGCCGTGAACGTTTGCACTGGGACCAGCTGTGGGCGGGGTATCAGTCCCCAGGTCTCTGCAACTTCCATAGACAGAGGCGAACTGAGTCGACTACCTGGCCTCCATGACGGGTAGCCCCAACCATATATTCCCGGGGTAACAGTGACCGTAGAGGGTTAGGGTAGTGTGCTATCTCAGCAGCTCCCGCAGAACCCGTGGACACCTACCAGCCGGAAGGGACTTTAGGTCCGAGATAAGTTCCCTTGTAGTCTCTAGGACCCAGGAACAATGACATAAAGTGAAGCAGCAAGGACAGCTACGTCGCCTCTCCGCAGGAGCTTATTTCCGCAACTTTGTAGAGACCGGGCCCAAAAATAAGAATTATTGTATTTCCCAATTGCAACATGTGTAAGCCGTCCGGGGACGGACGTGATTTAGTAAGGGGGAGTGTAGCGCCCTCCACCCTGCGTGGTGGTCGGTTGCTACAGCATGTATGTATTTCTGTGCATATAGTGTTAATAAAACCCAGGAAGCCGGTCGCCTAGGCAACCCCAGAGTCTGGGGAGAGGAAGTGGGAGGAGGTTAGGAGCTCTGCAGCAGGAGATATAGCAGTCTGCAGCAGGAGATATAGCAGTCTGCAGCAGGAGATATAACAGACTGCAGGAGAGAGTCTACAGAAAGAGAGTGAGCTGGTAGTCTCCAACAGAAGCAGTCCACACATGGAGTCTGTGTAAAGGAAAAGGAAGAAAGTCTTCAGGGGGCAGTTAGGAGAGTGCCTGAAGGAGCTAGTGACCAAGCAGATTGACAGTGCAGGAGGCCAAAGCGACCGGTGACCTGAATGTTCCAGTTTTCCCTGCTGTCTCTGAGTCATCCTTTCTGCTGCAGATGTGCCTATCCTCTATCACACAAGTCTCCAAGGCAAAGGCAAGTGATCCCCCCACGATCTCTAACCCTGGGAGTCAGCCCTAGTCAAGGGGGGTTTAACATCAGCGCTGACCCACAACATCTATCTCCCAGGGGCCTGTGTCAGCGCTCGGTCCTGTCTAGGCCGAACACCTTGACTGGCGTCACAAACTATTCCCAAAGACCCTTTCCCCCTTTTAGGGTGTCCGTGAGACGGCCTGACCCCTTACCAGAAGTACCCTCGGCCTGGGTGGGCGTCACATAAACACCCCACTCAATGGAACCACGGCCGTTCACCTCCTGCGGGTCACACCACTGCTCCTTCCCCTGTGTCACTCGCTGACTCGCTTTTCCGGAGGGCCCCCTACAGGCCCACTCTCCAAACAATTTTTCCGGAGAGCCACCTTCAGGCCCTCTCTCTAAACAATTTTTCCGGAGGGCCACCTACAGGCCCTCTCTCCAAACAATTTTTCCGGAGGGCCACCTACAGACACTGTAAAACAATGTTTCAGGAGCGTCAAACAGACAGTCAAAAACAATTTTTCAGGAGGTGCAAGTACCGACATTTAAAAAAAAACATTTTTTGCTGAGGGTCGACTTTATGTACTCCGAAAAGAAAAAGTTTTTTGGAGGCTCAACAAAAGCCATTTCACTGCATTCTCAGTCGGACAAAGTCATTGGTGGTGTAACCGCCATGCTGTGTCAGGCTAAATTTTTGGGTGCTTCACCAGCTACCGCATACTAACTCAGTCACTTGTTGGTGTCACCGCCATGCTGTGTCAGGCTTATGCCTGCATCGTGTGGCTGGGGATAGGAGAGCAGTGCCAGCATTGGCATGGGTGATGGACCTTCGTTGCACCTAGTTGGGTGCTTCACTAACATGTGATGGGCATGTGCCTCGCCTTTCTTGGTCTGGGTGAGCACAATTGCCATGAGGGTAACCACCAGGCTGTTGCAGGAGAATTTGGGGTAATGGTGGGATTAGGCAGCCTCAGAGGCATCCATGCATGCTGCCCCTGCTGTTTCCTGTCCATTTCCATGGTGTTTCCATCATTTTCTGATGTTTTAGGTTTTCACCCAGCCTTCCCTAGGCAGAGCCTTGTTCTCCTGCAAAAAATGCTCGAGTCTCCCATTGACTTCAATGGGGTTCGTTACTCGAAATGAGCACCCGAGCATCGGGAAAAGTTCGTCTCGAATAACGAGCACCCGAGCATTTTAGTGCTCGCTCATCTCTAATCATGACAAAGAACTCTCTTAGTATCTGAAAAAAAGTTGTTGCTCTACATAAAGATGGCCTAGGCTAAAAAAAGGTTGCCTACACCCTTAAACTGAGCTGCAGCATGGTGGCCAAGACCATACTGCAGTTTACAAGACAATTTCCACTTAGAACAGTCCTCGCCATGATGGACCAAAGAAGTCACCACATGCACATGCTCAGCGTCATATCCAGAAGTTGTCTTTTCAAAATAGACATATGAATGCTGCCAGCATTGCTGCAGAGGTTAAAGCAGTAGGGGTCAGCCTGTCAGTGTTTAGACCATACACTGCCCACTGCAGCAAATTGGTCTGCATGGCCGTTGTCCCAGAAAGAAGCCTCTTCTAAAGATGAAACACAAGAAAGTCTGCAAACAGTTTGCTGAAGGCAAGCAGACTAAGGGCATGCATTACTGGAACCATGTCCTGTAGTCTGATGAGACCAAGATAAACTTAATTGGTTCAGATGGTGTCAATCGTGTGTGGCGGCAACCAGGTGAGGAGTACAAAGACAAGTGTATCTTGCTTACAGTCAAATAGTTGAGCATCTGTAGGGCATCCTCAAATGGAAGGTGGAGGACTACAAGGTCTCTAACATTCACCAGCTCTGTGATGTCATCATGGAGGAGTGGAAGCGGATTCCAGTGGCAAGTTGTCAAGCTCTAGTGAACTCCATGTCCAAGAGAGTTAAGGCAGAAAGTAATGGTGTCCACACAAAATATTGACATCTTGGGCACAATTTGGCCATTTTCACTTAGGGGTGTACTTACTTTTGTTGCCAGTGGTTTAGACATTAATGGCTGTGGGTTGAGTTATTTTGAGGGCACCCCAAATTTACATTGTTATACAAGCTGACTTTACATTGTATCAAAGTGTCAGATCTTCAGTGTTGTCCCATGAACAGATATAATAAAATATTTACACTTTTGTGAGATACTGTATATATAGTAAATGAGTGGTTGGTAACCTAGCCAAACTGACAAGTTCCTTTCAGTGTACCTTCTTTGATGCTTCTGCTGCTTATCACAAGCTACAAGCTCCCTAGCCTTTCAGTAGAAGAAAGCAGTAAATGGGGTTAGGGTTTGTTGTCAAATCTGCATTGGAGGATTTGTTAGGAGCCTCCAACAAACATTTAGGTAAAAAGCTGGACAAAGTAGTGCATCATGCTGCTCTGTTGTGTTTGGTAAATGACACCATGATAGAAACCAATGAACCTCATTACAGTCAATGGGTTTTGGTAGATTCCATGGCCACCCACCATCCTATGGTTAAGGCTCTTCTGTAGTTTTTGTTGTTCAATTCCTTTGACAGTGCAGAACAACTAAATTGATTACCAATGGTGTATCACTTATGTGAACAGGTCGTAAGATGTAATTCCACACTGAAATTGCTGCTGGAAGACAGGCTCCATATCACTACAGACCCTAGGCAAACTTTATCTTGTACGAAGTATCTTGCAGCAGCAGTGGATGAGGTACAATTAATGGAGCTTGCCGATTAAGCCAGGCGGACATAGCTTGAACTTTGCTTGTGAAAATACCGGACCCTCACTTTCACTGAGCTTTTTCACTCCCTGGCTGGACTCATAAAGTTCTCATTATTATATCAGATGGGAAAACTTTCAAAAACTATTGTACGGCCATTCTGACATTGTTTTTCAAATTAAGCACCATAGTTCTCTACTTAATTTCAGTTTATTTTGTTGTTTTTGTTTAAAACCTTAACCTATTCCAGAAACCATGGTTTCAGGTGCTTCTTAGCTATGTAACAATGTAGTATTGCTGTCATAATGCATAAGCACTAATGTGGAAAATTACATCTGCAGACCAATAATAGTGATCATACTTCACTGCTATTCCAACTGCTATTATTCCGAATCAAGCTGCCACCCTAAGCTCAACCCAGCTGTCAGCATTTTCTTAGCTGCCTCTGTATTCTAATACCAAAGGTTTTGTTGGCATATTGCACACATGAACTGCTGAGAAGATATATGCATTTGGCAACTCAATGTTCAGGAAATGAAGACACAAAGAAACCCTGGGCTCATGCAACATGTTCAAACTACAAAACCATACTACAGATCAGAAGATAGGTCTTTTAGGTTGTTCTGTTTGATTGATGTACTTAGACAAGACACAATGGGCATTAGGACTCCCAGCTTGTCTTGTTTTAATTGAATGTGTCACTGACAATTGGAAATCACTTGTGCAGTACCATCTATTCCAAATGAAACAATTGTTTCGGCAAGAAACCTGGCAATCCTTAAGGACAGGCAAATCCAAGCACTAAGAACAGCAAAGAACATTTTTACCATAATTTCTTATATAGTATATATAGATCCGTGACCCACAAAGGCATTATTATTTCAGTTTGACTAATTTGCTTATGTAAAGGCTAAGTAAATTCATATAAGAATAAAATACTGATGCCACAGTGCTGACTCCGCATATAACTGTTTTGCATGTACACTCTGTTCATTCTTCTGTCTTGATATAACTATATACAACCATGAATTACATGTTATAATATCACCATGATCAGAAAAAAGCAGGTTTAAAAGGCAATAGGTTTGTCAATAAAACTTAACCTTTATTAACCCCTTCAACCCCGGGCCTGTTTTCACCTTCCTGCCCAGGCCACTTTTTGCTAATCTGACAAGTGTCACTTTATGTGGTAATAACTTTGGTACGCTTTTACTTATCCAAGCCATTCTGAGATTGTTTTCTCGTCACATATTGTGCTTCACGACAGTAGTAAATTTGTGGCAAAATATTTCATTTTTATTTATTAAAAAAATACCAAATTTAGCAAAAATTTGGAAAAATTTGCAAATATGCAAATTTCTATTTCTCTACATTCAAAATACATAGTAATACCTCCAAAAATAGTTATTATTTTACATTCCCCATATGTCTACTTTATGTTGGCATCATTTTATAAAAGTCATTTTACTTTTTTTAGGACGTGAGAAAGCTTAGAAGTTTAGAAGCCATTTTTCAAATTTTCAACAAAATTTCCAAAACCGATTTTTTAAGCACCAATTCAGATATAAAGTGATTTTGAGGGGCTTACATAATGGAAACCACCCATAAATGACCCCATTTTAGAAACTACACCCCTCAAATTATTCAAAACTGACGTTACAAACTTTAGGTGTTCTACAAGAATTAAAGGAAAATGGAGGCGAAATTTCAAAATTTGATTTTTATGCAGATTTTTCATGTCAATCAATTTTTTCTTGCAACACAGCAAGGGTTAACAGCAAACTAAACCTTAATATACATTGCTCTGATTCTGCAGTTTACAGAAATACCCCATATGTGGTGGTAAACGTCTCTATGGGTTTGTGACAGTGGTCAGAAGGAAAGGAGCGCCATATGGATTTTGGAGGCAGATTTTGCTAGAATGGTTTTTAGGCACCATTTTGTAATTGAGAGACCCTGACGTACCCCTAGAGTGGAAACCCTCAAAAAGTGACCCCATTTTGGAATCTACACCCTACAAAGAATATATTAAGGGGTACTGACTACTTTGAGCCCCTAAGAGTTTTATGGAATTTGGAAACACTTGGCTGTGAAAATGAAAAGTTTGATTTCTTCCAATAAAATGTTGCTTTAGCTCCAAATTTTTCATTTTCACAAGGGGTAACAGGAGAAAAGCACCCCATAATTTGTTACCCATTTTCTCCTGAATATGGCAACACCACATATATGGTGGTAAACTGCGGTGGGGGCACATGGCAGGACTCAGAACAGAAGGAGCGCCATATGGATTTTGCAACACAGATTTTGATGGATAGGTTTGCGGGAGCCATTGATTATTTTTTTTAAGTTATTGTCTTATGTGGGGGTTCATTTTTTGCGGGATGAGGTGATGTTTTCATTGGTACCATTTTGGGATACATAAGACTTTTTGATCGCTTGGTATTACACTTTATGTGAGTCAAGTTGAAAAAAAAGCTGTTTTGGCATAGTTTTTTTTTTTTTTTACAGCATTCACCCGAAGAGGCAAATCATGTGATATTTTTATAGAGCAGGTTGTTACGGACGTGGCAATACCCAATGTGTCTAACATTTTTATTTTTGTTAAGTTTTACACAGTAAATGATTTTTTGAACAGAATTAAATCTTGTTTTTGTGTTGCCATTTTCTAACTGTCCTATTTTTTTTATATTTTTCTGCCTTAGGTAGAGTCTCATTTTTTGCTGGACGAGATGACGGTTTGATTGGTACCATTTTGGGTTAAATACGCCTTTTTGATCGCCTGCTATTATACTTTTTGTGAGGCAAGAGGGAAAAAATGGCTGTTTTGGCCTAGTTTTTTTTAAACAATTTTTGCAGCATTCACCTGGGGGGCCATCTCATGTAATATTTTTATAGAGCAGGCTGTTACGGACGCGGCGATACCCAATATGTCTACCATTTTTATTTTTGTTAAGTTTTACACATTAGATGGATTTTTGAACAGAATTGTTTTTGTGCTGCTAATTTCAGAGAGCCATATTTTTTTTATTTTTTGGGTAATTGTCTTAGGTAGGATATCAATTTCTGCGGGATGAGATGACGCTTTGATTGGTACCATTTTGGGATAAATACGCCTTTTTGATCACCTGCTATTACATTTTTTGTGAAAGTAGGTGACCAATAAATGACTGTTTTGTCATAGTTTTTTGTTTTTTTTTTTTAAATTGACAGCGTTCACCTGAGCGGGAATATAATGTGATATTTTTATAGAACAGGTTGCTACGATGCTACGTTGCTACCCAATATGTCTAACATTTTTATTTTTGTTAAGTTTTACACATTATCTACATTTTTGAACAGAATGAAATCTTGTTTTTGTGCTGCCATTCTAAGAGAGACTTTTTTTTTTCAGGCGATTGTCTAAGGTAGGGTCTCATTTTTTGCGGGACAAGATGACGGTTTGATTGGTACCATTTTGGATTAAATGCGCCGTTTTGATCGCCTGCTATTACACTTTTTGTGAGGCAAGAGGGAAAAAATGGCTGTTTTGGCATAGTTTTTTTAAAATTTCTTTTACAGCATTCACCTGGGGGGCCATTTCATGTAATATTTTTATAGAGCAGGTTGTTACGGACGCGGCAATACCCAACATGTCTACCATTTTTATTTTTGGTTAGTTTACACATTAGATGGATTTTTGAACAGAATTAAATCTTGTTTTTGTGCTGCCAATTTCAGAGAGCCATGTTTTTTTTTATTTTTTAAGTAATTGTCTTAGGTAGGGTATCAATTTCTGCGGGATGAGATGACGCTTTGATTGGTACCATTTTGGGATAAATGCTCCTTTTTGATCACCTGCTATTACACTTTTTGTGAAAGTAGGTGACCAATAAATGGCTGTTTTGTCATAGTTTAAAAAAAAAAAATTTACAGCGTTCACCTGAGCGGGAATATAATGTGATATTTTTATAGAGCAGTTGCTACGGACGCGGCGATACCCAATATGTCTAACTTTTTTTTTTCTTACACATTAGCTACATTTTTAAACAGAATTAAATCTTGTTTTTGTACTGCCATTTTCAGAGCCATATTATTTTTATTTTTCGGGCAATTGTCTTAGGTAGGGTCTCATTTTTTGCGGGACAAGATGATGGTTTTATTGGTACCATTTTGGGGTACATACGCTTTTTTGATCGCCTGCTATTACACTTTTTGTAAGGGAGGGTGACCAAAAAATAGCTGTTTTAACACTGTTTTTTTTGTATTTTTTACTGTGTTCATCTGGCAGGGTGGATCATGTGATATTTTTATAGAGCTGGTGGATACGTACGCGGTGATACCTAACATGTCTACTTTTCTTTGTTATTCCTTTTTTTTAAACTTTTTTTGGGGGGAAATGGCGTGTTTTTTTTTACTTGAAACTTTTATTATTATTTTTTTAAACTTTATTTTTAAACTTTTTTCACTTTTTATTTTTACTTTTTTTAACTTTTTGTGGTCTGATCCCCTTTACAATGCATTACAATACTTCTGTATTGTAATGATTTGGCTGGAAGTGTATTACACACAGTAATACACTTCCAGCTCACTGCCTGTGAGATCCAGGGGGCTGGATCTCACAGGCTTCCGTAGATGGCAGCCGGATGCCTAAGGATGGCATCCGGCTGCCATCCAAGCCATCGGGTCCCCGTCACAGCAGCGCGGGGACCGGATGGATGGCATCCCTGCATATGCCGCACACCTCATGTGCCGCGGTCAGCGCTGACCGCAGCACATGAAGGGTTAATGAAAACACCGATGCCGGCGCATACAGCAGGGGTCCGGCAAGTGGGCACAGCCGGACCCTCGCTGCCGTAGATATATGGCGCTGGTCGGAAAGGGGTTAAGGCATAGTGTAAAAATGCAACGTTACAGCCAAACAAAACCTTTTTCAAGTCAATGTCACAAGGTAACACAATGAACACATGCATCTCTTTTTATATCCAAAATGGTGTCAGCCATGCCCCAAGACACAAAAATAGTACAATTAAAAACAAGATCAATAGCTTCACCATATGGACAAAAATATCGGGATCCAACACATTATAACGACAACAGCTGCTATGACATCCCATTCTAAATCCATAGGCATTACTTTTTCTTCCTTTGCAGCTCAAATGGCTTCCAGTGATCTGAGAAGGATTGATCACTGCAAAAATGATTTTGGAGTGTGTCTGTGGGAATTTTTGTCCATTCACCAAGAAGATCATTTGGGAGTTCAGACACTGATGTTGGATGAGAGAACCTGGCTTGACTGTGTGAGCCTGTCAAGTTCTTTCACACCAAACTTACCATGCTTTTGGTGGGCATATGTAACATATGGCATATTCCATACCCTAAATATACGCATATTTGAGAATGTTCGCTAATGTGTACGCATTTTATGAATTCAAACGCATTAGCGTACGCATTAGCGTACATTCTCAAATATGTGTATATTTTGCGTCGCCGTTATTTTAACCAGATTCGTTACGAACTTTCTCAAAATTCGGTTCAGTGACGAACCGAACTTTTGGGAAAGTTCGTAACGAATCTGGTTTGTTACGGTTCGGTTCGCTCATCCCTACCCAGTAGGTGTAGGCGAGGAAAGAGAAGGAGAAAGAAAATGCTAAAGAAAAACAGCTAAAAAAGGCTACCATTCTGTGACATTAGGAGGATCCAATATGGTTAGTGGGCCTGAAATGAGAAAAACGGAGTTAAACTTGCGGCAGCATAACATTGACATCAAAACAGATCAGAGAAAACTTAGAATTTCGTACTCCCTAGTTAGACCCTTGGGTGAAAGACTCGGTAGTCTGTGGATCCAGTAGGCCTCCCTGATTTTCAGCTGCTTAGCTCTATTACCACCTCTCCTTAGGGGAGGGACATGTTCCACTACCTGGAACCTGAGCTGGGACACATTGTGCGTTGCTCTGTCGAAATGGGCCGGGACTAGTGCTGAGCAAGCATGCTTGGCCGAACTCGCTGTTCGGCCGAGCATGCCTACGCTCAGGTGCACTCGGTGTTCGGCAGGAACACCGAGTGTACTCGAGCGCAAAGCTCGAGTCCCCTAGATGGATCCGTCATGACCCTAATGCAAGTCAATGGGGACGGATCCATTTGGTGTGACACACTAGTAAACGGATCTGTCTCCATTGACTTGCATTGGGGTCATGACGGATCCGTCCGTACCTTTCCCTGGCAGCTCCCTCCTCCCGTCCAGCAGGTGGCGCTGTGGTAAAAATTACCACTCTGAGTGCCGTCTTCCTGCTGGAGCAGGTCGGGAGCTGCCAGGGAAGGTAAGTATGTCTGTGTCTGTGTGTTTTTTTCGTCCGAGCAGGGGGTGCCTGGTTTACTCCCATAGACTTCAATCATGCTCGGGTGCTCGGCCGAGCACTCGAGCACCCCCGAGTGCTCGGCCAGAGCACCCAAACATAAGAGCACCTTAGTGCTCAATTATCAGTAGCCGGGACGGGTAATAGAAGATTTTTTCTTCTTATTGTCAATTTGTACTGATAGATCCTCTCTCGGATTTTTGGGGTAGTTTCCCCTACATATATAAGACCACAGGGACATTTTAGGATGTAAACGACATATTCTGAGTCGTATGTGAAAAATTCTCATATTGGGATAGATTTGGCTGTGGGTGAAAAAGTTCTGGACCCTTAAGTACATGGGAACATTGCATGCAGTGAAGGCAGGGAAATGTGCACTGTCTCTGAGTGCTCTGGGTTACCCCTAATATCATTCGAGGTCACTGGCATATTTTACACAGTCCATACCAACAGATACCAGAATTCAATCATCCTATCCTACCATGTAATCACCACCCTAAAAACTTATGTGATTTCCTTGTACAAGCAGATGAAGGATCTTCAAATTTAGTACCACAACAAACTCTGCGCACTCCGAAACTCTCCTCCAATGCATTCCACTGCGCAAGCCGCATCTCTTCCAATGCGCTCCACAGGGCTGAACGCAGTATCACATACTGCTTCAGCCAGCGCTCACCAACAGGGCAGCCTAAAAAAAAACACCGCTCCCCTTACTGCTTGATGGGGACACTATGAGGAGCCTACAAGTTTATTATAACATTAATTTAGCCGTGTTCCACTTGCATTTCACACGCTACCTACTTCCGTGTAGCGTGGAACGCAAGCGCCTGCACACTTAATACAAACACCCCTATATCAACCAGAAAGCTCATACTCCATACTAGATGCCATTTCTAACATGTGTACTTATAGTGATGAGTGAACATGTTCAGCCGAATACACTATTCGGCCGAACATGGCGGCGCTCGTGACCACACTGTGTTCTGCCGAACACCGCGTGTGCTCGAGCGCCATGCTCGAGTCATCTCCCCGCATGCTAATTAGCCAATTAGCGTGCGGGAAGGTGCTGGCATTCACTGTAATGCCAGTAGCCATGTTAGCTGCTGGCATTACAGTGATTGGCTGGCCGGGAACGTGTCATCGGGTGCTATAAAGCAACCGGTGACATGTGACCGGATCATACCGAGGGGGGAGAGCTGCTGCAAGCAGGGACAGACAGAGTAGGGACAGAAGAACACTAGGCAGGGATAGAATTTCTGTTTCAAAGACCCAAAATTATATCTTGCTGCCAAACTTTTTATTTTATTTTGGGGGTGTTAAAAATAGCGTTAAGTGGCCTGCCATTAACACCAACTGTGCAGCTGCTGCATGCTGTATGATACTCTCTGTATACTATATACCTGACATCCTTTGCTATTATTTCTGCTGTTAAGCCTGCAGTATCTCTTTTGCGTCTTGCTGTATAACATTTGCGCAAGGAGGGACTTGTGTAGGGATAGGATTTGGCTAGGTAGTATTTCTGTTCCAAAGTCACAAAAGTCCATTGTTATATCTGGCTGCATTTTTTTTCTTTTGGGGCAAAAAGAAGGCAAGTGTGCCCTGACCCTACCAGTATGTGTACAGCAGGTGTATTAGAACCTTTCAAAAGTCTATATACCTGACATCCATTGGTATATTTTCTACCGTTAATTTAGGCCGCAGTTCCTCATTTGCCTCTGCAGTTTAACTTGCACAAGGAGGGAATTATACTGTAGGGATAGGATTTGGCTAGGTAGGGCTAGTGTTTCTGTTCCAAAGTCACAAAAGTCCATTGTTATATCTGGCTGCATTTTTTTTCTTTTGGGGCAAAAAGAACGCACGTGTGCCCTGACACTACCAGTACGTGCACAGTGTGTGTATTAGAACCTTTCAAAAGTCTATATACCTGACATCCGTTGGTATATTTTCTACCGTTAATATAGGCTGCAGTTCCTCATTTGCCTCTGCAGTTTAACTTGCACAAGGAGGGAATTATACTGTAGGGATAGGATTTGGCTAGGTAGGGCTAGTGTTTCTGTTCCAAAGTCACAAAAGTCCATTGTTATATCTGGCTGCATTTTTTTTCTTTTGGGGCAAAAAGAACGCAAGTGTGCCCTGACACTACCAGTACGTGCACAGTGTGTGTATTAGAACTTTTCAAAAGTCTATATACCTGACATCCGTTGGTATATTTTCTACCGTTAATTTAAGCCGCAGTTCCTCAGCTGCGTCTGCTGTATAACATTTGCGCAAGGAGGGAATTGTACTGTAACAGTACGTGCACAGTCTGTGTATTAGAACCTTTCAAAAATCTATATACCTGACATCCGTTGGTATTTTTTCTACCATTAACTTAGGCTGCAGTTCCTCATTTGCGGCTGCTCTATAACGTTTGCGCATTCTAAATATTTGACATTCAGTGAAATTTTTCTGATCTTACACTTAATAAAAATCTGCACTACTGTACTTGTGACAAAGTTGCATATATACTATATAATATGCGCAAGGCGAGCAGTAAGGGACGGGGAAGTGTGCGTGCTGCTGATGGTGAACGCAGAGGCCATGGCTCTGGGCACGGTGAAACTGTGCCTGCTGGCAGAGCCCAAGAAGCAAAGTCATCCTACACTCCTAGCTTCATGTCACAGTTTGCAGGGCAGCACAAGACACAACTCTTGTCGCCACACCAGTGCGAGCAGGTAGTCAGTTGGATTTCAGCTGATAATGCTTCCAGTCGGTTAAGCACCACCTTCTCTTCCACCAAGTCCAGTCTCAGTAGCCAAGAGTCTGGGCAACCACATCCTCACCCTGATCTTCCTTCCTCCCACCATGCAGAGTCTGGGCAAAGAACTAATCCCACATTCGGATATTCCGAGGAGCTTTTTTCATCACCGTTCCTTGGCTTGGCCCTCTCGCCAAGGGCGCTTGAAGTGGGACATGATGAGATACTGTGCCCTAATTCCCAACCTATTGAGTCTGAAGAAGATGACGATGGGGAACAGCAAGTAGTGTCTCAAAAGTGTCTCTCGCATGATGATGATGAAACACAGTTGCCAATAAGTCAAGGGCAACTAGTGCCTCAAGAGGTTGTTGAGGAGGATGAGATGCAGTTAAGTCAGGTTCTTGTTAGCTCACCATGTCAGGAGGACGATAAACGGATTGTAATTTGCAACCTGTGCTGTACCAAGATGAGCAGGGGTGTAAACACCAGCAACCTGACCACCACCAGCATGATGTCAGCAAAGCACCCTAAAAGGTGGGCCGAATACCTGGGTCCACGATCTGTGTCTGCAGGTCACACCACTGCCTCCTCTTCCCCACTGTTACCTGCTGTCCAAGACGCAGGCCCAGATGTCTCCTGCCCTGCACCTGGACCGTCGCAAGAACCATCAGCCAGCACGTCCACTACAGTGTCCCAGCGCAGCGTTCAAATGTCCTTACCCCAGGCATTTGAACGCAAGCGCAAATACCCTGCCACCCACCCACAGGCCATAGCACTAAACGCACAACTTTCCAAATTGCTGGCCCTGGAAATGTTGCCATTTAGGCTGGTGGACACCAAGGCTTTTCACAGCCTGATGGTGGCGTCTGTCCCTCGTTAAGCAATCCCCAGCTGCCACTAATTTTCCCGGTGTGCCGTCCCTGCCTTACACCAGCATGTGTCCAGAAACATAACCCGTGCCCTGACCAGTGCAGTTACTGGGAGGGTCCACTTAACAACTGATACATGGACAAGCACTTCTGGCAAGGGACGCTACATTTCCCTGACGGCACACTGGGTGAATGTTGTGGAGGATGGGAGCGAGTCGTACCCTGGGGTGGCACCGGTGCTACCTACACCAAGGAATGCGGTGGAATACCAGCTGTAACACGGTCGCCGCCTTTCCAGTCAGCTTCCACTCTTCACAAGCGACGAGTGGGCAATGATGTCTGACCTCTGTGAGGTTTTACGCAACTTTGATGAATCTACACAGATGGTGAGCGGTGATAATGCAATTTTCAGCGTAACCATCCTACTTCTGTGTGCTAAAAAGCTTACTGCTCACAATAAAGGCAGACGCTCTGCATGTGGAAAAGTCTCTGATAAGTTCCGTAGTGTCACAAGGAGGGAAAAGTTTTGGAAGATGGTGAAGGAGTACATAGCTGACCGTGTCAACATCCTCATCCCTCTGTACCTTAACCATAATTTTTTCGATGGTCTGCGCAGAAGCTGCATGTCACCCAAGATTTTTTCGACGGTCAGCTCAGCAGTAGCATGTCAACCATAATTTTTTCGACGGTCAGCTCAGCAGCAGCATGTCATCCATAATTTTTAACATGTTCAGCTCTGCTGCATGTCAACCATAAATTTTTACACGGTCAGCTCTGCTGCATGTCAACCATAATTTTTAACACGTTCAGCTCTGCTGCATGTCAACCATAATATTTTACACACTCAGCTCTGCTGTATGTCAACCATAATTTTTTACATGGTTAGCTCTGCTGCATGTCACCCATAATTTTTAACACGGTCCGCAGCATGTCACCCAAGATTTTTTCGACGGTCAGCTCAGCAGCAGCATGTCAACCATAATTTTTTCGATGGTCAGCTCAGCAGCAGCATGTCATCCATAATTTTTAACATGTTACGCTCTGCTGCATGTCAACCATCATTTTTTACATGTTCAGCTCTGCTGCATGTCAACCATAAATTTTTACACCATCAGCTCTGCTGCATGTCAGCCATAATTTTTAACACGTTCAGCTCTGCTGCATGTCAACCATAATATTTTACACACTCAGCTCTGCTGCATGTCAACCATAATTTTTAACACGGTTAGCTCTGCTGCATGTAGAACATAATTTTTTACACAGTCCACTCTGCTGCATATCACCCATAATTTTTTACACTGTCAGCTCATCAGCAGCACGTCACCCCTATTGTTTTGAGTATCAGCAGCAGGCCATTAATCTGAATTTTTCAAGGGTGTGTCTTATGCACTCCTTTATGTGTAATAAACGGGGTATTGGAGTGCCTGTTCCTCGTAATTTTTGGCATCCCTTTCACTTTGTGCATAGGCTTTATGAGTGTAGGAGTCCCACAATTATACCACAATGTGAATGAGGCCCTCCTTTATGTGATATACCGGTTGTATCGGAGTGCCTCATCCGAGTAATTTTTGCCAGCACTTGTGATTAATGTACAAGTAAATATATGTTTCCTAAAAATATTTCCTCTAAAATCAATGTTATATTTTGTTTTGGGGGTATTATTGTCATTCCGTAAAAGTGGCGTAATAGTCGGACATCATTGTGATTATCAGCGACTTTGGAGTCCAAGATGCATCCAGACATCCTCCCCATGCTGTTCCCTAACCATTTCTGTGGTGTTTCCACCATTTTCTGACATTTCCCTATGAACCAGACACCCTCCCCTCTGCAGAGCAGGGGCTGCCTAGTCTTCTCCCATTGACTTCCATTATACTCGGGTGCTCGGCCGAGCACTCGAGCACCACTTAGTGTTCGGACAGAGCACCCGAGCATCGGGGTGATTGATCATCACTAGTACTTACACATTTACCTCTGAGCAGCATCTCCTATTTCTACCCCCATGGGGACAGAGTATGCGCTAGAGAAAGGGCAGATTTGAGGTAAGACTGAACCTGGACATTAAGGCAGTAGTTCTCCGTTTGCTTACTCTCCTCAGCCTGATTGATTTATTATATATTCTTTGTCGCACACTGACGTTTTATTGCTGTGAGTAGGGATGCATCCCCATAAATGCTTATAAAGGAAACCACAGTGATTCAGGCTCAATTTGAAAGCACGTGAAGGTTTATTGAAATTACGGCATAAGTCGTGTGACGTTTCGGCACATTCGCCTTCATCAGACACTAAGCCGCAGTGTTAATGAGAATTAGAAAAAGGAATAAGGAAGCAGGCACAGTAGAAAGTTACAGGAATGTTTGAAAATGGCACCTCAGCCTGATCCAGCAAGTGAAATCATCATGTTGAGAATACTGAACTGGATGCTGCTGTGGCTTTTGCTACTTGTGGCAGCGGAGAGGGCAGAGGGTGGGTCACCCTGTTGGTGTAGAGAGAGGCCTCCCTTTCAGTCACAATGGCGGCAGGAGCCTGCTCACCAAAAGCTATGTACACAATGTTTCCCTAAAGTAATTTGGCCTCCTTTTTGGCAGGAGGAAAACATTTTCCCATGCTGCTTTGATAGCAATGGTCTAAAAGCATGGCTATCCAGTAATCATCAGACTACTTTATGTGAATGATACACCTGTCACTGTGTAAGTAAGCAAGCATACACTCACTTCATGTGGTTCAATAGAGATGTGGTATCTATGTTTGTTTTTGACTGCCCACAGCGTATTTTACTCTTGCATATCTTGCACAGAGCAATGCTGTCTTATGGCAGCATGAAGAAATACTGCAAGATGGGGGATACTTGAGCAGAGCTAGTGGCAGCCAAGGTTTGCTTATCTCTGGAACATTGTGAGCCTGTTGCAACCACAGTATTAGTGGAATTACCAGTTCACAAAGCATATCAGCCCCTGCAGTTTTTGGGAGGTTCTGGCTGTACGTTGCTTCTGCTCTTTATTACTGGTGCTGTCATTACCCTCCGCATCGTATGTTATCTTCTGAGCAGCCTAATACAGCTCCCAGATCCTCTCCAATATGCAATAGTCATTGGAATCCTCACCATCCCCCCACTTTTATCTGACTGTGGTATATAATGGTGTATATAATGGTGGGCTCCTTGGTCCCCCTCCCGATTCCCTGCTTAATATTTGCTCTGACACTGTAGCTACTATTGTCCCTACCTCCACCACTGTGACTACAAGTGCCACTACTACTACCACCAACGCAACTATACATGGGGCCCCCTGCCTTGCCCTCTTCCTCAAGGCAATCCAAATGCTAACTGCTCTCACAAGTCATCAACAGGGAGACTGTCTTGACTATTTGACATAGTGCATGGTGATTTTTTGTAGTATCTTGTTAGGAAAAAAGAATGTGCCCCACTGGGAGGGGGCAATAAGGACAGATAGGATGGCACTAAAAGTTATCTCTGGGGCTTCAAAGGGCAGAAGGAATGTTGTGAGCCCCATGCTCCAAGGCATGGTGTCAGATCCAGAAGTCACCTCCCCATCCTTTCACTGAGAGGAGGAGTGAGCCATCTGATCTATAATCTCATCCTCTTTCTCCTCAATGATAATGTTGTGTCCTTCTAAAGCCAGGGAGAACTGTGACCTACTACTACCTCTGGCTGGATGACTCGTATTGCTACCACCTACATTCTCACTCTGGGAGGATAAGGCCTGGGTTTTCATTTTGATTTTAACTCCTTCTGTATTCCTGACATTATATAGTGAGGAATAATGCAAACTCACGATTTTCTTAAATAAAAAGTCACAGGTTTGGTACACAGTCACATAAATCATGAAATGGTTATAGCAAAATTGCAAGTGTGTTGTCCGTAACTTAAAGACAGAGGCACAATTAAATGTCCTTCCTTTCTACTAACACAGTGAACACTGCTATTGACAATGTACTTTGGGAAAAATGCCTTACTAGTGCCGGAAAATATTTCTACCTACTGTCTTATGTGTGTTTAAATATACAGAAACAAAAAAACACTTGTAAACCTGGTATGAGATTATTTCCTTCCACAATTCAATATAAAGATGAAAGGAAGGCCAGTAAACGATTTCTGCCACTGAAAAAAAGTGCATTTGCTCAGTGTTTCCAGCAGAATGCTATTGTGGCACTGTGCTAGCAATAAGCCTATGTAAAAACTTGAGGTTGTGGTAAAAAAAACACAGCTGTCTCTTTGTTCAAATGAGAAAAAAAATCTTGCAGGTGGCTGGTTTTTGAGGTACTGCAGCAGGTATATGCCAGCCCTTGAATAAAGCACTGCGTCCCAGCCCCTTATCCCCTCAATGCTTTCCCTGATCAAAGTCCTCCCTTTTCTATGCAAGTATTTATTTTTGTTCTGTCCTTACAATGTCCTTGCAACACTAGAATAGAGGTTTGTTTGTGACTCTGTATACTAGATTGTTTTCTGTCAGGCACTGAATACACTCATCCATCCTCATGATCAGCTCAACACAGAATGACATTGTGCTCGTTCTGCAATGGTATCTCCCTGCCTACTGACCCACTGATAGGCTGATGAGGCCATTTTTCAGCCTCCTGTGAGCCAATCAGGCTAAGCCCTCCCCCCTTACTGCCTCCCAGTGGTCATTTAAGCATCTTTCTTCTTCCTCTCTAATAGTTTTTGTGTGCCATTTTACTGGATTCGTCCAAAGCAAAGAATACCTGAAAACCTGAAATTCATAACAAACCTGGTTCATTATGAACAGGTTGGCTCTTACTTATACTGTTTATTTTTACTTTCTGTTACAAATGTTAATAATAAGCACCCAAATACATATATTAAGTTGATTTATTTGAAAAAGGTATGCAATGTATTGTGTTTATAAGTAAATGAACATTACAATAGTTTAAAGAATCACTGTATTTTTACACAATTTTATTTCATTTAAAAGACAATGGTGTAAACAGCAGAAATCACTTTGTTTAAAAAATATGCCTTCATCCACCTGAAAAAAACTGAAAAGTCATGGTCACTAGGGGTCTTCCATTTACTTAATATGCAGTCCACAGCTTGTTGTCAGGCAAATTCAATCCATAGTAACAAGAGACATAGAAGACGGCAGAGAGGAAGTGGCAGCATGTCAGAGCTAGCTGGGATTCTGAGCCTGATAAAAGAACTGCTTCTACATTGCTTTTGAAGATAAAAGGACCATCCTGCTTTTCTTTATGTATGATCTCCCCCTTTTTGTCTGTTTTATGAGCTCCGGATCTGAAAACAAACATAATGGGTAGTAATGCAAAGGATGTCACAGCAGTACAGTGCTGGCAAATTCCACAGAAGGGAGATGCCCTTGCTTGTGAGAGAAATGCATCTAGCTGTGCAGCTGAAGAGGCGAATAATTACGCTGAAAAGACATTAGGGAAGCCCAACAAGTCCTATACTTTCACAGTTATAATTGTACATAGAGGCACAGTCATTATGCAAACTTTTCAAATAAAAACAGCCCCCTGAACAAATGAGAAGTAAAAGTCGTGCACCATGTATCTCTCCCCTAAATTTTACAGACTCAAAAAGTAGAAATGAGAGTCAAAATAACAAATAACTTCAGCAACTCACTCAGGACCAATTCCAAGACAACACAAAATACATTAAAATGCAGTAAAAACAATAAAAATCCAGTCATCTTAAAAAAAGGAGAATCTTATCTGCAATAAAGCCAGTCAATAAAGAAGCTCTCTCATTTAAACATCAAATGCGCATTGTTTTGCAACACCTGTTATTCAGCCATAATAGGTTTCTTAACCTGTCAAAGTGTTTAAGCTGAGGAAAAGAAATGGGCCTCCAGCTGTGCAGCTCTGTGGAGGAAGCTTGTGCAAAGCGATATTAGTTTAATGAAATGTGTACAGATTGTAATTGTGGTAATAAGAGGGCAATTCCCTGAGGTGCAATATGAAAGCCATGTATGCAGTCAAGCGCAAAACACAAGCTTTGAATTTAACATACAGTGAAACAAAATGGGGAGCAGAGCACATTGACTAATGTAGCAGAAACAGAGGTGCTATGTGATAAAACTAAAGCACACAAACGACAAATGTGATAAATGCTTACTTAAAGAGAATTTATTTTCACAGGTAATTCTTATTTGATGGCAATCACAACCCAACAGAGAGCAGCAAGAATGAAGTTTATGGTCATATACAGTGGGGGAAAAAAAGTATTTAGTCAGCCACCAACTGTGCAAGTTCTCCCACTTAAAAAGATGAGAGAGGCCTGTAATTGACATCATAGGTAGACCTCAACTATGAGAGACAAAATGAGAAAACAAATCCAGAAAATCACATTTTCTGATTTTTAAAGAATTTATTTTCAAATTATGGTGGAAAATAAGTATTTGGTCACCTACAAACAAGCAAGATTTCTGGCTCTCACAAACCTGTAACTTCTTCTTTAAGAGGCTCCTCTGTCCTCCACTCATTACCTGTAGTAATGGCACCTGTTTGAACTTGTTATCAGTATAAAAGACACCTGTCCACAAGATCTCACCCTGTGGGGTCAAAATGATCACAAGAACTGTGAACAAAAATCCCAGAACCACACAGGGGGACCTAGTGAATGACCAATGTAACAAAGGCTACCATCAGTAACACACTACGCCGCCAGGGACTCAGATCCTGCAGTGCCAGATGTGTCCCGCTGCTTAAGCCAGTACATATCCGAGCCCGTCTGAAGTTTGCTAGAGAGCATTTGGATGTTCCAGAAGAGTAGTAGGAGAATGTCATATGGTCAGATGAAACCAAAGTAGAACTGTTTGGTAGAAACACAACTCGTCGTGTTTGGAGGAGAGTGCATGCTGAGTTGCATCCAAAGAACACCATACCTACTGTGAAGCATGGGGGTGGCAACATCATGCTTTGGGGCTGATTCTCTGCAAAGGGACCAGGACGACTGATCCGTGTACATGAAAGAATGAATGGGGCCATGTATCGTGAGATTTTGCTTGCAAACCTCCTTCCATCAGCAAGGGCATTGAAGATGAAACGTGGCTGGGTCTTTCAGCATGACAATGATCCCAAGCACACCGCCAGGGCAACAAAGGAGTGGCTTTGTAAGAAGCATTTCAAGGTCCTGGAGTGGCCTAGCCAGTCTCCAGATCTCAACCCCATAGAAAACCTTTGAAGGGAGTTGAAAGTCCGTGTTGCCCAGCGACAGCCCCAAAACATCACTGCTCTAGAGGAGATCTGCATGGAGGAATGGGCCAACATTCCAGCAACAGTGTGTGCCAACCTTGTGAAGACTTACAGAAAACGTTTGACCTCTGTCATTGCCAACAAAGGGTATATAACAAAGGATATATAACGAAGTATTGAGATTAACTTTTGTTATTGACCAAATACTTATTTTCCACCATAATTTGCAAATACATTCTTTAAAAATGTGGTTTTCTGGAATAGTTTTCTCATTTTGTCTCTAATTGTGGAGGTCTACCTATGATGTCAATTACAGGCCTCTCTCATCTTTTTAAGTGGGAGGACATGCACAATTGGTGGCTGACTAAATACTTTTTTTCCCAACTGTATAGTATTATGCCTCTATACGGACTGAAAACTGCATTTGCATGTTTGTCGGTTTATCTGGATTTCAATGCAGTTTTTATTTTCATACAGATTTGATTGTGAATCAAAATTTCCTATGGAAATGTATGGAGAAATTGGGCTTTACAAAATCTGCAACACATTATGATTTCTGCAGCAGAACACAGGCACATGCAGATTTTTAGGGCAGACCCAGCCATAGGAATCCATGGGGAACTATTTATAATGTAAATAAATCATGTTATAGTGCTTGTGAAAGTCGTTCTAACCATCCTCCTGCTCAAATTTGCACTTTTATTATTTTGCAGAAAAGGAAGTTATAAACTGCCATTTGCTGCTCACCAAAAGTTATCTGGGTGGTGCTACAGAAATGGCTAGTCATGATTCCCTGTCTGTGATCATTTTATTCTTCGCTGTGCTGTATGGGTTAGATCATGTGACCTCGCTGACCAATCTTAGCCCTCCTGCATGTATATAAGTGGCTCAGCCCCCTTCCCAGATGCCTGAGTGTCAAGGTCCTTGTGTCCTGCAAAGGTTGCTGATTTATCTGCCTGTTTGCCTTGACTCTCCTGTTGCCAACCCGGACTGCCTGACCTGTACCTGTGCCGCCTGCCCTGACCTATTGCTTGTTTGAATTCACCTCTGCCTCATCTTTCGGTCCTACACTGTTGCTCTTGGTTATGAGTCGGCCAGATGACTTTATTTATACTTCTGGTACCTTGCTTAGGTACCTTCTGGTCCGCCTGGATCAGCTGCCTCGTGTGCCAATCCTCCTCAAGAGGTAGTGACCTGGTGTTCCTCTTGGGAATGCCTATCACCACCACCAAGGGTACTGTGAAGAACGAGGGGTTCACTTAGACAATGCCCTTAGAGGAGGTAGGACACGTGGCATGGTGGGTTCACACCCGCAGGTTTGTGACATGTACATTGTGTGTAGCACTGGAAACCAAATTAAAGAGGTCTTTATTTTACATTTGGGGCATTGCCATTGAAACCAATGATTTTAAGATTATTCTTCATGCTTCCGTAACAAGCGAGAAGGAAGCTTTATGGGAGGACATGATATGTGCGTTTTCTGTATGCAGACCCCTGCTAATACAGATCTAATTGTCAACTTCTTCTAAAACCAGAAAGATATTGTCATGAATTAAAAGAGATATGGACTTGTGGGCATAACATTGCCACTTTACAAAGCATTTGTATAGCTTCCTCTGAAGTATGCTGATAAAGGGGGCATGACATTAAATTACGGGGGAATGACATTTAGTTAGCCTTAAGAAGAAACACCTTAGAAGCAAGTTATTTCCATGTATAATTTGTGTGTGTGTGTGTGTGTGTGTGTATACAGTGCCTTGCGAAAGTATTCGTCCCCCTTGAACTTTTCAACCTTTTGCCACATTTCAGGCTTCAAACAAAAAGATATAACATTTTAATTTTTTGGTAAAGAATCAACAACAAGTGGGTCACAATTGTGAAGTGGAACTGAAGGGGTAAAAGGAACTTTTTGTGTAATAATAAAACTGAAAAGTTGGCCGTGCAAAATTATTCGGCCCATTTACTTTCAGTTCATAAAACTCACTCCAGAAGTTCATTGAGGATCTCTGAATGATCCAATGTTGTCCTAATTGACTGATGAAGTTAAATAGAATCCACCTGTGATTCTGTTTAAAGCACAGAGAGCATCATGAAGACCAAGGAACACACCAGGCAGGTCTGTGATACTGTTGTGGAGAAGTTTAAAGTCGGATTTGGATACCAAAAGATTTCCCAAGCTTTAAACATCCCAAGGAGCACTGTGCAAGCGATCATATTGAAATGAAAGGAGTATCAGACCACTGCAAATCTACCAAGACCCGGCCGTCCCTCTAAACTTTCATCTCAAACAAGGAGAAGACTGATCAGAGATGCAGCCAAGAGGCCCATGATCACTCTGGATGAACTGCAGAGATCTACAGCTGAGGTGGGAGAGTCTGTCCATAGGACAACAATCAGTCGAACACTTCACAAATCTGGCCTTTATAGAAGAGTGGCAAGAAGAAAGCCATTTCTCAAAGATATCCATAAAAAGTCTCTTACAGTTTGCCACAAGCCACCTGGGAGACACACCAAACATTTGGAAGAAGGTGATCTGGTCAGATAAAACCAAAATTGAACTTTTTGGAAACAATGCAAAACTATATGTTTGGCGTAAAAACAACACAGCTCATCACCCTGAACACACCATCCCCACTGTCAAACATGGTGGTGGCAGCATCATGGTTTGGGCCTGCTTTTCATCAGCAGGGACAGGGAAGATGGTTAAAATTGATGGGAAGATGGATGGAGCCAAATACAGGACCATTCTGGATGAAAACCTGTTGGAGTCTGCAAAAGACCTGAGACTAGGACGGAGATTTATCTTCCAACAAGACAATGATCCCAAACATAAAGCAAAATCTACAATGGTATGGTTCAAAAATAAACGTATCCAGGTCTTAAAATGGCCAAGTCACAGTCCAGACCTTAATCCAATTGAGAATATGTGGAAAGAGCTGAAAACTGCTGTTCACAAACACTCTCCATCCAACCTCAAAGAGCTCGAGCTGTTTTGCAAGGAAGAATGGGCAAAAATTTCAGTCTGTAGATGTGCAAAACTGATAGAGACATACCCCAAGCGACTTGCAGCTGTAATCGCAGCAAAAGGTGGCACAACAAAGTATTAATGCAAGGGGGCCGAATAATTTTGCACGCCCCACTTTTCAGTTTTATTATTACAAAAAGTTTAAATGATCCAATAAATTTCGTTCCACTTCACAATTGTGACCCACTTGTTGTTGATTCTTCACCCAAAATTTAAAATGTTATATCTTTTTGTTTGAAGCCTGAAATGTGGCAAAAGGTTGAAAAGTTCCAGGGGGCCGAATACTTTCGCAAGGCACTGTATATTTGAGCACCTTTAGGGTCCCTCATATCACCTAATGGCAGGGGGTGTGCTGGAAAAAAATTTAAACTTTGTTTCCTACAGTAAGCAAATATGTAGGTTGGTGAAAGTAAGCCTATTTGGTATTGTTATAAACACAAGGATTATTGTGTTTCATACCTTTATCTGATTAAAGGGAACTTGCCCTCTCATTACAATGAACTTTGTTTTGCTCACAAATATGAATACTGAATTTGTACTTTAACATTTATAAAATACAGTATATAATAATACCTGCAAAGTAAAATTCATAAAATAAAGATTAGAGATGAGCGAGTACTAAAATGCTCGGGTGCTCGTTATTCGAGACAAATTTTTCCCGATACTCGGGTGCTCGTTTCGAGTAACGAACCCCATTGAAGTCAATGGGAGACTCGAGCATTTTTGCGGGGGACCAAAGCTCTTCACAGGGAAGTTTGCCTGAAAACCTGGAAACCTCAGAAAATGATGGAAACACCACGGAAATGGACAGGAAACAGCAGGGGCAGCATGCATGGATGCCTCTGAGGCTGCTTAATCCCACCATTACCCCAAATCCTCAGGCAACAGCCTGGTGGTTACCCTCATGGCAATTGTGCTCACCCAGACCAAGAAAGGCGAGGCAAATACCCATCACATGTTAGGGAAGCACCCAACTAGGTGCAACGAAGGTCCATCAC
>ONZH01029958.1:0-34143 GCA_900303285.1 Rhinella marina
CCGCTCCATCTGTGCCGCACTAACTGTTCACTCTGGAAAAGAAGGGTTAAAAATTCCAAAAAAAAACATTAAAGGTTTATTTACTTGTTGCCGCCATGTTTTGGCCACCTTTTTTTCTGAAATTGCAGCATTACAACTTTTTAACTCTTTCCTTTCCAGAGTAGACAGCTTAGCCGGAACACTGGCAGTGGTCCAAACTCTGGGTCCCCCACCTTTGTGCACTGGAAGTTTTTGAGACCCCTCGATTTCCATTTCTGAGAAAATTCTGGTATTCTTTGATATGCTACATGACCCCCTTCCCGTTGAAAAAAAATGTGCCCTTGATCCAGTATGACAGTTTTCAAGATGGCAGCCACGTTCAGGACATAGCCTAAAACAGTGGGGGGGGGGGGGGGCGGGCGCTAACTGATTCACGCAAGGTGCTTATTAATATATATAAATATATTAAAATATATTATAAAATGCCCCTTTACAGAGCCCCCCATATAAAATACCTCTTCTTTGAGGCCACAGTAGATGCCCCAACAATGTGTCAGTGAAAAGTGCCCCCATAGATGCCCCCAATAATGTACTATTAAGAAGTGCCCCCATAGATGCCCCCACAGTGCCCTCAATAATGTACCAATAAGAAGTGCCCCCATAGATACCCCCCAACAATATACCAGTAAGAAGTGCCCCATAGATACCCCCAACAGTATACCAATAAGAAGTGCCCCCATAGATACCCCCAACAATATACCAATAAGAAGTGCCCCCATAGATATCCCCAACAATATACCCAATAAGAAGTGCCCCCATAGATACCAACAATATACCAATAAGAAGTGCCCCCATAGATACCCTCCAACAATATCCAATAAGTGCCCCATAGATACCCCCCAACAATATACCAATAAGAAATGCCCCCATAGATGTCCCCACAGTGTCCCCAATAATGTACCAGTTAGAAGTGCCCCCATAGATACCCCCAACAATATACCAATAAGAAGTGCCCCATAGATACCCCCCAACAATATATCCAATAAGAAGTGCCCCCATAGATACCCTCCAACAATATACCAATAAGTGCCCCCATAGATACCCCCCAACAATATACCAATAAGAAATGCCCCCATAGATGCCCCCCACAGTGTCCCCCAATAATGTACCAGTTAGAAGTGCCCCCATAGATACCCCCCAACAATATACCAATAAGAAGTGCCCCATAGATACCTCCAACAATATACCAATAAGTGCCCCATAGATACCCCCAACAATATACCAATAAGAAGTGCCCCCATAGATACCCTCCAACAATATACCATAAGTGCCCCCATAGATACCCCCAACAATATACCAATAAGAAATGCCCCCACAGTGTCCCCAATAATGTACCAGTTAGAAGTGCCCCCATAGATGCCCCCAATAATATATCAATAAGAAGGACCCCCATAGATGCCCCCAATAATAATCCAATAAGAAGGGCCCCATATATGCCCTCCAAAAAATATGGTAATAAAATGTGTCCCCCATAAATACCCCTCAATAATATAAGAAGTGACCCCACAGTGCCAGTAAGAAGTTCAGTGTTGTCCAATTAAAAAAAAAAACCAAACACTAATACTTACCTCCTCCAGCCTGTGTCCTGCTCTGTACGGCTCAGGCGGCGTGATGACGTCATCGCGTCGCCTGAGCTGGCCTCTGATAGGCAGTTGGCCTAGTGCCTGTAGCCTATCAGAGGAACGGGCAGGGGAGACGCCTCTCCCTCCCCTGCCCCGCAGTACAGGCATCCGTATCGCCGTCCTGAGGACGGCGATACAGATGACTATGGAGATGAGCGCTTCCACAATGGAAGTGCTCATCTCCTTGTCCCCTGCCACCGCGGCCCGGCAGACATCGATTCAGGGACCCCTGGCCTAAAACATAGGCCCCCCCTCACCCATTAGTTTCTGGGTATTCAGATATTTCATTTTCCCTTTTGTTTCTGAAATAAGTCCTGAGACTTCTGACTCGCCCTGTACACTGTACTGGTGATTAACCCCTCATAGGGGTTAGGGCTCATGCACACAACCGTAGGTATTTTGTTGTCCGCAAAATAAGAGTCCGGAAAAAAAAAACAGATGACATCTGTGTGATGTCTGTGTTGCGTCTGTTTTTTTTTTTTTTTTTGCGGATCCATTGTGACCTTATGTATTTTGTGGTCTGCAAAAACGGATCCGCAAAAATATGGATGATGTCCGTATTTAGTGGAACGGAACAGCTGGCCCCTAATAGAACAGTCCTATCCTTGTCCGTAATGCGGACAATAATACGACATGATCTATTCTTTTTGTGGAACGGACATACGGAAACGGAATGCACATGGAGTATCTTCAGGTTTTTTTTTTTTTTTGCAACCCATTTAAATCAATGGTTCTGCATATGGTCCGCATAAAAAAAATGAACGGCCACGGAAAGAAAATACGTTCGTGTGCACGAGCCCCAACAATGCCTGTCCTTGTCCACAAAACAGACAAGAATAGGACATGTGCTATCTTATTTGCGGAATGTGGACATACAGACATGGAATGCACACTGAGTCATTTCCGTTTTTTTTTACCAAGCGCCATTAAAGTGAATGGTTCTACATATGGACCTGCAAAAAAAAAAAAAAACGGAACAGAAAAAAAAATATTCTCATGTGCATGAGCCCCTGTATGGTGTTCACTGGGTGGAATGTGGAAGGTCGCGCCGCCCGAGGCTGGAGTCACACTGGTGTTTAGAAAGCAGTGAGTCATGTATGTGTATGAAATGTCAGGCAATCACGTAAGTGTATGAGAGCTGCCTACAAGGAGATCCGCCAGCGCCCTCTACTGACCGATTCCATCCACTGCTGTGTGCACAAGACGTATGTACATACTGAATACTGTCTTAAGCCTCATTCACATGTCCGTGTCCGTGAGCAGGTGGTCAGTGAGGCATCCGTGAAGCTGTCCGTGAAGGATCCGTGTTGGGTCCGTTTTTTGCTGTCCGTGTTGCATCCGTGTTTCGCTGACACTGAACAGCTGAAAAATAATTTTCAAAGCATCTCTTCTTAATGATCCGTGAAACACGGATGCAACACGGATGACATTGGTGAGGGATCTGTGGTTTTCACAGACTCATTGACTATAATGGGCGTGAGGGATCCGGGAACACAGATCAAGATAGGACATGCATCCGTGCTAAAAACACGGACCCACGAACCGTGATGAAACACTGATGTCTGAATACACACATTGAAATGAATGGGGACGTGTGCTGTCCGTGAAACACTGACGTGTGAATGAGGCTTTAGGCCCCTTTCACACGAGTGAGTTTTCTGCGCTGGTGCGATGCGTGACGTGAACGCATATTACCCGCATTAAATCCTGACCTATTAATTTCAATGGAACTGTTTCAATGGATCTGAGCTTTTTTTTTCACGCATCACTTCTGCGTTGCGTGAAAAACGTAGCATGTTTTATATTCTGCGTTTTTCACGCAGCCCTGGCCCCATAGAAGTGAATGAGGCTTCAGTGAAAAATGCATTGTATCCTGAAGTAAGTGCGGGTGCAGTGCGTTTTTCACTGATGGTCGCTAAGAGATGTTGTTTGTAAACCTTCGGTTTTTTATCACGAGCGTGAAAAACGTATCAAAATGCATCGCACCCGCGCGGAAAAAACTGAACAACTGAACGCAATCACGGACAAAACTGACTGAACTTGCTTGCAAAATGGTGCAAGTTTTCCTGAACGCATCCAGACCTAATCCGTGACGCTCGTGTGAAAGGGGCCTAAGGCTGTGTTCACACAGAGGGGTTTCCGGCTGCAGATATTGATGGCCTATCATCAGGATCGGAAACAAGCCATCGAATTATCCTGGGTGTCGGTAGGGATGAGCGAATCGAGCGTACATCCGAAGTCGATTCACTTAAAAATTCGTTCTAAGGGCTCACACACACGAACGTATTTTCTTTCCGTGTCCGTTCTTTTTTTTGTGGACTGTATGCGTAACCATTCATTTCAATGGGTCCGCAAAAGAAACGGAAGTTACTCCGTGTGCATTCCGTTTCCGTATGTCCGTATTTCCGTTCCGCAAAAAAATAGAACATGTCCTATTATTGCCCGAATTACGGACAAGGATAGGACTGTTCTGTTAGGGGCCAGCTGTTCCGTTCCGCAAAATAAGGAATGCACAAAAATCCGCAAAAAAACCCACAAAACTGATGCAACACAGACATAACACGGATGTCATCTGTTTTTTTGCGGATCCTTTTTTGCAGACCGCAAAATATGTGTGCATGAGCCCTTACAATAAACGATTCAACACAGACATCACACGGACATCATCTGTTTTTTTGCGGATCCGTGTTTTGCGGCCCACAAAATCCATACGGTTGTGTGCATGAGCCATAATACTGTACGGGTTTGGTTCCAAGGTTCCATTTGGAACCAAACCCGAGTTCAGTTCTAAGGTTTTTTTACAGTAATAATTCACACCCGTGACTTCGCAAAGAATTAATTTCGGCTCATCGGAGCCCGTACATTCTAATACTGTACGGAGAAGGATCTCCATATAGTATTAGAACACATTTTTACCATCCGAAGTGGACTTGGACCATAGAAATACATCAGGACAGGTCATCAGTATCAGATCATTGGGGTCTGACACCCCGCACCCCAACCAATCAGCTGTTTTTGGGCAGCGACTGGAAACCGTACAGTGTCCAGAGCTGGAAGCAGATGGGGTGACCCTGGCGGGGTAAGCTGCAGAATGTCGGTGCTGTAAACTACACAGGCCCGGGCCTTATCATAAATCAGACGCATCCCCAGCGGTCTGTGCGCCTAAACAGAAATCTACAGAACGTAGATTTCTGGCTTCATTTGGCGTAAATAAAGATTAATTTGTCGTGACGTTTGGTCACGCCCCTTCTTGCCCTTGTCACGCCCCCCTTTAGGATTATGGACATATGGAAATGATTGTCATCCTGAGGCTTTGCCTTTATCTACGTCAGGAATCAGCAACCTCCGGCACTCCAGCTGTTGTGAAACTACATCTCCCAGGCATGCACACTTGCTTGGCTGTGCTCTGAACTCCCACAGAAGCATGCTGGGAGTTGTAGTTTCACAACAGCTGGAGTCCCTGCTATACGCTGTTCTCTAGATTGCTCAACACTGCCCTCTGTCACACCAGTCAGTACTGCATGGAACTTGGACTTCACACTTGGATCTTGTCTTGTTTGACTTCCATCCAGGCTGACATCTTGCTGTCCGCTCCCCTGTCATCCCCAAAATATTCTCTCTCTGTTTTTTAACTGTCGCTATTTAATGCAGCAACGGCCCTGATCTTCTATCGTAGAGGATTTGCTGTTCTGGAGTCTGGGAAAGCTGGGTGGCAGCCATATTAGTGTATGTTCACACACAGTTTTTTCTGTAAAAAAAAAAAAAAACCTGATGAGGAATCGGCGTCAGGATTTGTTATGTTTTTTTAGGATGCGTTTTTTATTACGACAGAGTTTTTCTCGTGGTTTTGATGTGGGTTTTCATCCCGTCTCAGTGGGAACTCAGGATGAGGAATCTGCGTGGAATCCGCATCAAGAACGAACATGGCGTTATTTTATTTTTTTAACCCATGGCCCAGTTTTTAAAAACTGCAAGCGGGAAAAAAAAGTAGTCCTATATGAATTAGACCTCATGCACACGACCGTGTGTGTTTTGCAGTCCGCAAACCACAGAGCTGCAAAACATGGATACCATGTGCATGCCGCCATTTTCTTTTTCCCTTCTATAGAAATGTCCTATCCTTGTCCGCGGGACGACAGCACGGACGTACGGATCCAGACAGCACACCGTGGGCTTTCTGCCTTTTTTGTAGTCCCATTAAAACGAATGCTTTTGCATCTGATCCGCAAATATGGTGGATCGGATGCAGAACATACTGTAAATACAGTCGTGTACATGAGGCCTTAAACGAGTTATGCCCTGATTGATGTAAAAAATGAAAATCATATAGTGCGTACACTCTTTCTAACAAAGCTAGAACCAGCTCTGTACCTCACATGGATCCAGAGATCTCCCCATTCATTTCTCTACTAGATTATCTTCAGCCTGGCAGCTCAGGGGGCGTGTCCTTTCTGCTGCTGGTCTCTCTGTGTTACTGACACAGCTTCTAAAAGAACATACGGCTGGTGGCAGTCGAACTGAGCGCGTGCGACCAGCTCACTGAGGGCTCATGCGCATGACTGCATGTGTTTTGCGGCCTGTGGACAAGGACGGGCATTGTTACAATAGATCCGCCCAAAAAACGGATGCAATACGGATGTCATCTGCTTTTTTTTTTTTGCGGATCCATTGTAACAATGCATGGCCTTGTCTGCAAAACGGATGTCATTTTTTTTTTTTTTTTTTTTGCAGACATGTTACAATGCCTGTTCTATGTCTTTGTGGACGGACATACGGTAACGGAATTCACGCAGAGTCATTTCCGTTTTTTTTGCGGACCCATTGAAGTGAATGGTTCCGTATACGGACCTGTAAAAAAAAAAAAACAGAACGGAAAAAAAATACGTTTATGTGCATGAGCCCTGAGACGGACTAAAACTAAGGAAAAGAGCAAACAGCAGGTGGCGCTGTACAGATACATTTTCATAGCTCAATGGCAATAATACATTTTTAATTAGATGCTGCTATAAAAGTATTCAGATCCAGGTGCTGGTGTGAAAAAATGCAGAATATGTTTTGTGACACAACCCCTCACGCAGTTTCATTTACTTCAATGGAGATGAATTGCAAGCGTTTTTGGCGCAGTTTTTGGGTTCCCAATCCGTGCCAAAATCCATGACCAGCATGAACATACCGTTATAGACCACCCTGGACTCAGGATGTCACTGTGTATGAGCCATTTGTACACAGCTTGTGGGAGCTGCCGGCTGAGATCCGTCCGTCTTATATAACAGCTATTACTCAACGTGCCGCCGCTGCTGTTACTGATAGGTACTCACATGATACAAGTATTGCATCTCTCCACCGCCCCACAACATGAGGAAGTACAGGAGGGAGTCAACTAGGAAAAGATCAAGCGGCCGCACAGGTAGGAAACTCCTGCTCCACTAACCCAGGGGACATGATGGGAGTAGTATTACAGGTCACGGAAACTGGTGGAAGAAATGAATCACATGATATTAGGAGATATTAATGGGGATGTCGTTATATTATACATTGCTGCATGAAGGTTTCTGAACCCTTCAGAATTTTCTGCATACAATTGATATAAACTACATAAGAATTTTCTAAAAAGTAGATAAAGATTACCAAATCAATCAAATGAGTGAAAAATATCCAATATCACATGTCTGTGAGCGACAAAAGTATGTGACCCTTCGCTCTCAGTATCTGGTGTGACACCCCCCCGTTCAGCAATAACGGCGACTAAACGTTTCCGGTAATTGGTGATTAGTCCTGCACATCGGCTGGGAGGAATTTTAGTCCATTCTACCATATGAAAAACAGCTTCACCTTTGTTATGTTGGTGGGTTTCCTCTATGAACTGCGCACTTCAGGCCCTCCCACAACATTTCAATTGGATTAACCCCTTCCCGACATCCGCGGATCTCGGGTCTTTAAAGATGGCGTCTACTCTGGAGCGGTGCAAGCGCCTTACCCACCAGGTGTAATAAATATGTTTTTCAAAATATTAAAATTCTAATCACCCCCCATTACCCAAAATAAGAATAAACATCATAAGCATCTCCGCGTCCCGAAGTTTTACCGCATAAAAGCAAAACCCGTAAAACTGGCAGACTTACATGTTTTTTTTTTCCAATCCAACCCCTTTTTCCAATCCCACCCGTTAAGGAATTTTTTTCCAGCTTCTCACATCATATGTAATATTAAATGTTGCTATTAGAAAGTACAACTTGTCCCACAAAAAACAAACCTTTTGTTATTTTAGTGCATTTACCAGTGCTGAGTTTTTATTTAGAGGGGTTAGGCTACTTTCACATTAGCGTTTAACTATTCCAGTATTGAGTTCCGTCATAGGGGCTCAATACCGGAAAAAAACGCTTCAGTTTTGTCCCCATTCATTGTCAATGGGGACAAAACTGAACTGAAGACAACAGAATGCTCCTAGAAGCATTCCGTTCCGTCTTCAGACCGGAGAGCAAACCGCAACATGCTGCAGTTTTCTCTCCGGTCCAGGCATCCACACCAAGACGGATCCGTAATGATTCCCAATGCAAGTCAATGGGGACGGATCCGTTCGGTGTGACACAATAGTAAACGGACCCGTTCTCCATTGACTTTCAATGGAGTTCATGACGGATCCGTCACCTTGCACTTGTCCCTCGCAGCTCCCTCCTCCCTCCAGCAGGGGGCGCTGTAGGTAATCTTCCCATTGTGCGCGCCGTCCTCTGGAGCTGCTGGGAAAGGTCGGGAGCTGCTGGGACAGGTAAGTATTCCCCACCTCCTCCTCAAGATAGTGTCTGGTGCAGGTGTGCACCGGCCCCACATGTGCACCTGCGGCAGCACGGATCTGGCGGGACCCTTCACCCGCCGGATCCATGCTGCCGCTAGTGTGAAAGAGGCCTTATAGTAACCCCCCTTATGCCTGGGCCCGTCACACAGATTGTACTTACCCCACTCCCCGGCACCCACGTTGCTTTTGATGCCTGTACGGCCGACACTGCATCTCCCCGTTGCATGGTCCAAAACATACGGTTACACGGGGGGGAGGTTTCCGCCAATAGCAGGCCGTGACGGGGAGGAGCTTTCCTAGCACCACCAAAGGCTCATTCCCATCGCGGCCTACTATTGGCTAACCCCCTTTCCCCCCAAAGCCGGATGTTTAGATCCGATTGACGAGGAGATGCAGCAGCGGCCATACGGGGATGAGAAGAGAGGTTGGTGCTGGGGAGTGAGGTAAGTACAATCTGTGTGAGGGGCCCAGACATTATAGCGGTTGGATATCCATGTCCATCCAGATCACTGCATGGCCACCGCTACATCTCCCTGTCATGCAGATCAAAACCACCTAGTCTCGGGGGTGCAGCTAATAACAGGCCACAACAGTCACCTGCTTCCCTAGCATCACAGGTGACGTCACCCGGAGGGACATGGGGACTGGGTAAGTATCTTCCATAGGAGGGTCCCAGCCACTGTGGGGGGTGTTTATATTGTTGGATAACCCTTTTACAAGACGAGTCCTGTCTCATTTCTATTCCGTGCATCCCTGTGAGGACATCTGCCCATAGTTTGGTTGTAGGGCCATTGTGTCCTGCATTCCATCACATGTGGATAGACTCAGAGCAATTAGGTTTAGGTGCTGAATATTGTCTGCGCGGCTTAGTAGGGGACAGTCCCACATAGCTGAAGATACAAGTCACATGGAAACCGTGTGTATAATGTAAATAGTTACTAGCACCAAAGACAATGCAAATGATAGGTATCTTATAGGCCTACCACCAGTGAGCAATGATGCCTCCTCCGCGGTGTCCTGGTATAAATGATCATTTAGGGGAAGTCTGTTTATCTGAAGTTACGTCGTTCTGGTCGCCGCTTCCTTCCACCATGTGATCCATAGAGTAGTAATACAGAATAACAGGGCGCCATAATGTGTATAAACTGTACACCGATCAGCCATCGTATCACAACCTGTCTACTATTGGGTATGGTCATCTCGCGCTTCCAAAACAGCTCAGACATGTTGAGGCATGGACTCCACAAGATGTCTGAAGGTGTCCTGTGGTGTCTAGCATCAAGAAATTTGATGTGTGACGTAACGTATACACACGGGGTCTACTTCATCACAGTGAGACTTGCACGTCCATGGCACTGTCAGTGGTTCACCAGTTGTCCTTCCGTGAACCACTTTTGGTAGGTACTAACCACAGTTAGTTAATATAAGCCACTTACTAATGTATTGTTATTATCCTTATTGCTTCCTTTGCTGGCTGAATTAATATTTCTATCACACTATACACTATTCTATACACTGCTTGTTTCCATGGTTACAGACCACCCTGCAATCCATCAGTGGTGGTGGTGCTTGCACAATATAGGAAAAAGCACCAGCCTATGTGCACTCCCATGGTCCCAGCCACCAGAGAGGCTGATGCTTTTTCCTATAGTGTGCAAGCATGACCACCACTGATGGATTGCGGGGTGGTCGTAACCATGGAAACGAGCAGTGTACAATGTGATGGAAAAATGAATCCAGCCAGCAAAGGAAGCAATATGGATAATAACAATACATTAGTAAGGGCCTTATAGTAACTTTCTCTACACGATCAATACAACTTACTGAAGTGAGACATCCCCTTTAAGGCAACTTCACCTTGGGAAGGGTGTCTGAGCTTCAGTTTCTCTAATGTACTATCTTAGGTGTGCTGTTCTGCTTGTCTGCCCGTGTACTCCCTTTGGCCTGTTTATCAACTCATGCCGTTCGCAGCCTGACCTGACCTTAGCCTGTTTCCTGACTACGAGTATAAACCCTCGGTGCCTGTGTGAATCAGCAGCCAACCACACCAGGACTATTCCAAGAGGTAGCAGTCAGGAAACTCCCCTGCAACAAAGTCCAGATCCCTGTATAGAGGTTAAATGGTGAATACAAGGGGACCCAGGATAACGCCCTTAGGTCCAATCATAAGTCAAACCAGTTGGTTGGCACAGTGGCTCCACGTCCACTGCCTGTAACGCCTAGCCTTAGGCTGCCCTTACACGATGAAGTCCGGCAGCAGGCTCTGCATGTGGATCACCGCTAATTGCCAGGGGTCACACCTGTACCTGTCCGGCTATGCCCATACATACTGTCTGAAGCAAGTAGCATGTACAGGTACCAACCAGCAATTACAGGTGCGGCCTGGCAATTAGTGGTGATCTGTACGGGCAGCATTATACTTTAATTCTCTTAATGATCTCTTTATGATCCACACCTGGATTTGGCTGCAGAAATTGCATCACAAAAGCTGATCAAAACATGAACTTGTACGGGCAGCAAATCCAAAACCCCGTGCTGAATAATTTCCTAATGTATTCCAAAAATCCTTTCTTCTCTTCACATAGTCCGCATTCTGGCTGCCTGCAGTCACCACTGGGGGGAGCTCACTGCATGTGGATTTAGATAGCTACTATTTAAAGGAGTTTCTCCAGGATTTTTTATTTTATGGCCTATCCTCAGGATAAGTCATCCATATCAGATTACTTTGGGTCCGATCCCTGGCACCCCAGCCTATCAGCGGTTCTGAGTAACTTCGTCCACGCTAACATCGTCTTTTGTCCTGATTCATCATTCCTGCCTATGTAAATGACAGCGGTTTACTATTCGGTATCTGTAGGATTCCCTCGCCTGTTTACATTTATGTGACTGTGATTTTTCCTTTTTATTGTTTTTGCTTTAGTAATTACTCTGTCTATTGAAAACTGGATGGACTTGCTTAGCCCGGCGATGATTGTGTTGGCTTCCAGTGGTGCTGGGTGTGTGCTCCACAATATGTCTATAAATACATTATTCCCTAATTAAAACCCGTGGACGCATACTCATAAACTGCAATAATCCCCCAGTAAAAACGGATTCGGAAGCACTGTAGTGCTCATATGACGGCTGAAAGTCCCAGCCTGGCCGTAAGTGCGTCATAGGGATCGATCGCGCCGTAAGTTCAGGTCATTAGACCCCGTGGCCGTAACATCCCACTGTCTGAATGAAGCCGTACCTTAGGATTCTGTTTTCGATGCCCTTGGAATCCATTCACAGGGTTTTGCCTGAAGTTTATTCCACCTCTGGGACCCTATTTATCAGCAGAGGGCCCCCCTCATATAACATTTCTGCTACGCCCCACCCCGCATATCGGAATAAAGTGTAGAATCCCTAGATGCGCCATTTTGACCCACTTTTTACGCAGATGTGTGGCACAGACACGTTAGTAAATCCGGGCCAGTATGTCTAAAATGACATGAATTTTTTGTTTTTGTGTAAATATGAAATCGTGAATACATTATACAGGCTTTCTAATCCCATAAAACCTGCATTGTGGCTTTTCGGTTTTGAGATTTAGCAGAGGATCTCAAAACCGGGCCAAAATGGATCAGTTTTGTCCCCATTCATTGTCAATGGGGACAAAACTGATCAGGATGCATTCTGTTTTGTTGCGTTTTTAACCTGACACAAAACCGTTGTGAAACTGAATAAAAATCAATGTAAGTCAAGGGTCCCGGATCCGTTTTTTTTTTTTTTTTAGCGGTTTGTTCAGTTTAGATTTAGTACAACTGGATCAGACTGAAAAGGATGCAGACGGATGTATTAAATGGTACGGATCCGTTTAATTCCGGTTTTCAGATCCCCTGCCGGATCTCATATACGGAAAGATACAACGCAAGTGTGCGACAGGCCTGACAGTGGTATAAAGCAGGGGGGACTCAACATCCCGCCACATGGTTCAAGCGCAGAGGCTTCTCCCAGTGACGCTTCTGGTTCCAGGACTGTACACACCCGGATGGTTTCAGTGGTTGATGAAGCACGTGAACCAGCCATGGCATACCACTTGGGAACGGTGCACCTAGACTTTCTGCTGCCTGAGACAAAAACTGAAATGCCCCCCCTCCCCCCAATGCCAATTTCCTAACCTAACCCCTTCCCTCCAACCCTACTGTTATAGACATACTTGGAAAACATTACATACAGCGCTACAAGGGTAATACAGCGCCACATACCTCTTACATCCAGTGATGTTCTGTAGAAACAGAAACTAGTACCACACAGAAAGTTCCCCTTCTACCCTTCAATAATTATTGACACACAGTGCCCTAAAAAATAACTGTGCCCAGTACAAAATACCTTCTTATGTGTACCAATCCAAAAAATGCCCCCTTATGACGTGTGCCAGTACAAAAATGCCCCCTTATGTGCCAGTACAAAAAATGATCACTTATCACAACATGTGTGTCAGTACAAAAGTGCTCCTTTTTACAGCCGTAATGTCCCCATAGTGCTTTCTTCAATTACAAAATAATGCCCCCCCACCCCATTGTGGCCTAACAGCATGCTGCCAGATAAAAATAATAAACTCAAATACTTACCTCCAATGTCAGCGATGCAGTGCAAGACACAGACCTCTTCTAGTCTGTGCCCTCACCTGAGGCAGCGCGACAATGATGACACCGGCCTCTGATAGGCTACAGGAACTAGGACTAAAGCCTATTAGAGGAAACGGTGGGCCAGGGAGACATCGGTCACATACCCCGTTGTGGTATTCAACTGTATTACTGTCCTGAGTTCAGCGATGCAGTTGAATATGTACAGTCATGGCCAAAAGTTTTGAGAATGACACAAATTATATTTTCACATGATCTGCTGCCCTCTGGTTTTTATGTGTGTTTGTCAGATGTTTTTATCACATACAGAAATATAATTGCAATCATATTATGAGTAACAAAAGCTTATATTGACAGTTAGAATGAGTTAATGCAGCAAGTCAATATTTGCAGTGTTGACCCTTCTTCTTCAGGACCTCTGCAATTCTCCCTGGCATGCTCTCAATCAACTTCTGGACCAAATCCTGACTGATAGCAGTCCATTCTTGCACAATCAATGCTTGCATTTTGTCAGAATTTGTAGGTTTTTGTTTGTCCACCCGTCTCTTGATGATTGACCACAAGTTCTCAATGGGATTAAGATCTGGGGAGTTTCCAGGCCATGGACCCAAAATCTCTATGTTTTGTTCCCTGAGCCATTTAGTTATCACCTTTGCTTTATGGCAAGGTGCTCCATCATTCTGGAAAAGGCATTGTTGATCGCCAAACTGCTCTTGGACGGTTGGGAGAAGTTGCTCTTGGAGGACATTCTGGTACCATTCTTTATTCATGGCTGTGTTTTTAGGCAAGACTGTGAGAGAGCCGATTCCCTTGGCTGAGAAGCAACCCCACACATGAATGGTTTCAGGATGCTTTACAGTTGGCATGAGACAAGACTGGTGGTAGCGCTCACCTCGTCTTCTCCGAATAAGCTGTTTTCCAGATGTCCCAAACAATCTGGAAAAGGGGATTCATCAGAGAAAATGACTTTACCCCAGTCCTCAGCAGTCCACTCCCTGTACCTTTTGCAGAATATCAGTCTGTCCCTGATGTTTTTTCTGGAGAGAAGTGGCTTCTTTGCTGCCCTCCTTGAGACCAGGCCTTGCTCCAAGAGTCTCCGCCTCACAGTGCGTGCAGATGCACTCACACCTGCCTACTGCCATTCCTGAGCAAGCTCTGCACTGCTGGTAGCCTGATCCCGCAGCTGAAACACTTTTAAGAGACGGTCCTGGCGCTTGCTGGTCTTTCTTGGGCGCCCTGGAGCCTTTTTGGCAACAATGGAACCTCTCTCCTTGAAGTTCTTGATGATGCGATAGATTGTTGACTGAGGTGCAATCTTTCTAGCTGCGATACTCTTCCCTGTTAGGCCATTTTTGTGCAGTGCAATGATGACTGCACGTGTTTCTTTAGAGATAACCATGGTTAACAGAAGAGAAACAATGATGCCAAGCACCAGCCTCCTTTTAAAGTGTCCAGTGGTGTCATTCTTACTTAATCATGACAGATTGATCTCCAGCCCTGTCCTCATCAACACCCACACCTGTGATAATGGAGCAATCACTGAAACGATGTTAGCTGGTCCTTTTAAGGCAGGGCTGCAATGATGTTGAAATGTGTTATGGGGGATAAAGTTAATTTTCTAGGCAAATATTGACTTTGCAAGTAATTGCTGTTAAGCTGATCACTCTTTATAACATTCTGGAGTATATGCAAATTGCCATTATAAAAACTGAAGCAGTAGACTTTGTAAAAATTTATATTTGTATCATTCTCAAAACTTTTGGCCATGACTGTAGAGATGAAAGTTTCCACAATGAAAGCGCTCATTGCCCATGGCCCTTCTGCTGCCCCCTCTTTCCTCTACCTGGTGCTGCCTGAGGTGATTGCCTCACCTGGCTTCATTGGTGGTGCACCCCTGCACTTGGGGACACCTCATTACTGAGGCCAGTGATCGGCCAGGGTGGAGCACGTGATCCCTCGGACCGGAAGCATCGCTGAGAGGAGCTTCTGCGTCTTAACAGAGCGGCAGGGAGCCGGTGAATGGATCTCTTTGTTTAAGATGCTATACATAAGTTCCATAAAGCTGGAATGCCCCTTTAAGCTGGCTACACATGAGACAACTGTCAGCTGAACACTCATTCTGCCAAGCATGCATGTGTAGTGAAAGGGGAGAGGGGAGAAAGCAGCTGCCATGCGCCTCTAGCAGCAGCTTAAAGGGGTTGTCCGAGTTATGAAAAAAAATGTATAGTACTGTAAATCTGATGGGCAGCAATATATAACTAAGTTAAGCAAGTTTTAGGCAAAAAAAAATATATTTCCTCATTCCCCTGGTTCTCTTCTGGCCTTTGTTGACCTGCAGTAATAACAATCTCAGCCCCTCCCCCCTTCTCTGCAAAGGCAATGAATACAAGAGCTGCCCTGAGTGACATGTCTGCTGGGATACTCAGCAGCATGTTGTATGTGTAGGACTACAAGTCCCAGCTGTACAATGACACTGCTGATACACACAGGATCTCCCCCTACCTGTTCTTGTACAATACAATACTTTGCATCTCCTCCAGATCAGCTCCAGTATCAGCTCTGTGTCTGTAGGGTGAGGAGGGCAGATCCTGTGTCTCTTTACATCTGCAGCTGCTGTTGTAAGCCTTCAGTGTGTTCTGGCTGAAGGGGTTAATGTTTTATCTGAAAGAATCCAGGGAGAGAGCAGATAGCAGCAGCAGCAGAGCAGGGGAGGCGTGGCCAGCACAGTGACGTCTTGTGTACAGGCTATGTGCGCGAATACAAGATTAGCAGAGAGGCAAGCTGACATCACAGGTCATGTGACCCTGAGTGAAATCTGAGAAACCAGTAGCTTTAGAAGCAGAAAGTGTATGGAAAAGCTGTTGTATTTGACTAGTTAGAAACATACAAAGGACAAAAATATATACTGGGACAACCCCTTTAACTCCACAAGAGCAAAAGGAGGTCCATGGGACTCAATTTTTATCTACTCCGACATCTGGAGGCCACATACACGTTGACATAGATCTAATGTGTAATGCCTTAGTTTATCAGTTCTCATCCTTTGATTTTCTCTTCTTCCCTTCCCTCCTTCCCCAAATTCTTTAAATAAAAATTAGGACTAAACATTGCATATCGCCTTTTTTCTTCATACACATTAATGTAAACTTGTATGTTTCATTTCAATTAAGAAGTAATTAGAAGGAGAAGCGAGACTTGGGCTGTGATTCACTAGAGTCTCCTGATTCATAAGGGGAGCGGACTGCCCCAAGGCAGAGGATGGATGAGATTTTGCTGAACGCTTGTCCACGATACAATATCTCTGGAAGTATTCTATTTCCTCCCCGAAAACAGTAAGCAGCAGGTCAGGTAACGTGTTATTCAGAAGTCTGCCGGGGCACGTTATTGCCAGGTTGTGATTTGGGCACATCAGTCCGTCACTACATCTTCAAAAGTCATGTCCTGGCCCTGACTTTATTCTTTCTTAGCGCGCTCCTCTCACCCACCATTCTAGATACTTGTGCTATTTATTACTTTATGTTTATGTCGTTATTGGGAAGAAGACCACTGAAGACCACTTTATCTTCAGAATAGGTCATCAGTATCAGATCGTGGGGGTTCTATACCCGTCACTGTGACCAATTAGCTATTTTTGTCCTGCGTCAGGAACTATACAGTGGAGAGAAGCTACCATCTTCTATGCAGTCGCCCGGCATACTGCAGCTCAGCTCCCAAATGGATACCCCGGCTTGGATACTACACTGTGCATGGAGGCTTCTGCTTCCGTCTCTTTCCACTGTATATTTTCTCACACCAGCGGTGGCCCAAAACTTGGTGGAAGAATCCGAAGGAGAGGTCATCAATATCGAAGTACCGAAAAACCACTTTAGGACCCCTTTACATGGGCTGAGTGAGCAGGCAATTATCGGGAATTAAACATTCATCAGAGGAGTTGAGAGCTGCATTTACACGCAGCAATCATTTTCTCCTCAGTATGAGGAGGACCGATCGCCCATCTCCATCCAGAACCATTGTTTCTGGGCAGCAGACCCCTGTTTACACAAGATGAAATCCAGTGATTTTGGGTATTGCATCAGCAATGCTTTCATCCAGTTGTGAGCGTCTGCTCTTTCATTGGGTGATCAGTGGCACCTTTACACAGGGCAGTTATCGGGAACCTGCATTCATGTGAACGTTCATTCCCAATAGTTGGTCAGATGGTGGGACCTGCACCTATCTGAAATTGGTGGCACATCCTAGCTATATGCCACTAAAGGGTGAGGTGACTCAATCCCTTTAATTCATCATTGCAGGGGATCAATATATGGCGCAAGGAGGGGATCAGTGTGTTAGGGGATGTTATCTCAGGATATCTCGGCTCCGACATGCCTTTTTTCAGTATTTCAGCTCTCCCATGCCCTAGCTACACAATGTCCATCACCTTGAGCAAGTGTTTTACATTAGGTCTTAATAGACATTATTATGTCCCATGGGTCTAGTGCAGGGATGTCCAACCTGCGGCCCTCCAGCTGTTGGAAAACTACAACTTCCAGCATGCCCTGATAGCTGTGGACTGTCTGAGCCTGATAGAAGTTGTAGTTTTGCAACAGCTGGAGGGCCTCAGGTTGGACGTCCCTGGTCTAGCGTCTGCTATTTATACTCCCTTGATATATAACCAAGTAGTAAATAATCCTCAGAGAGTCGCTGACAAATGGAAAGCACCGAGGGCCACAGACAAAGTCATTGATGATTTATTAGACTCACATCACACACGGCTCTGCAGGATTCATCTATGTTGTCACACTGATTATGGAGGAGCAGCACGGTGGCTCAGTGGTTAGCACTGGTGACTTGCAGCGAAGGGGGCCTCGATTCAAATCTGACCAAGGACAACATCTGCACGGAGTTTGTATGTTCTCCCTGGGTTTTCTCCACATTCCAAAACTATACAGATGGGTAAATTGGCTTCCTACAAAATTGACCATAGCGTGCGTAGTGTGTCAGGGTCGAGCACCTACTGTATGTGTCAGCCAGGGAGTCCCCCCAGCCACACAAAAATGTCCCTGTGAGAAAAGCACATTATAAATGTATGTCATTGTCATTATGTCATATAAAAAGGGTAAATCATCTTCATCGTCCTAGCTGCCAGCAACCAAATGCTGACTTTGGCGCATGATATGGTATTGTCCACGTTGTGTGTAAGTAGTAGGCCTAGCCACTCTTCTGTAACCTTAGTACCTTAAGGTTTGCTTACTGGACCCACATTTCTCAGGCAACGTTCCTAACACTCAGTATAGTCCATCCACCCAATCAGTCAGTATATGGACATTACAAGTACATCAGATGCTGTTCCTGTAATGTACCTATCAATTTGACAGTATTTCGGGACTATGGTGCAACTCCCCATTGACCCGATAATCGCCTCCTCAGTTTCATCAAGCTCTTTTTCAGTAGCTCATCCCCCTAATGTTATAATCCAGAAAAACACGTAAAGCTCTGACAACGCGCATGTTTACTAAGGATATACCTAAGACTAGTGTCACATAGGCGGCCGGGTGTCCCGGCAGAGAATACCGGGAATTGGCCGGACAAAAACCTTTGCTTGCAGCGGTTCTTCTCTGGCCGATTCTTGGCATATTTGCCAGGTAGTGGCCGGATCTTTGTCATTATAGTCAATCGGGACAGGCGGCAGTATCTGGCAGTGCCGGATCCGGAGAACTACTGGAACAGCCTGCTGGAGGCTCTGCCGCCGATATACACCACCTGTATATTTGCTGTTATCATCTATATGAATAAGATAAGGAGATGACTGGTACCATGTTTAATGTGTATGTAGAAAATTATTTTCAGTAGCCAAGGTGGTCACGCAGAGCTCTCTAGGCCATGCTTGGCTTCTGTAGATGCAACATTTTTCGGAGCGGGATCTACAAGTCTCGGTGCGGTTGTGATACTAGTCATTGATCATACATGGCGCCCGTGCTCCAAGGAAGCAGTGCCAAAAACAGCGTATATAGGATGTAAGGATAAACCCTGGTGTACGGTGTTTAGCTGATCTAAGGACAATGTACGTGTCACTTCCTAACCAGCCCCTATGACATGGCGCTAGCAAACGGAACCGGCCATTACAAAGATGAAACGCCGGTAATACGGGCGTAATGTGGAGTATTACGTCTTTGCATCAGGCAGGTTTTAAAGAATTGCCAATTTTACAAGAAGTGTTAACAGCCGAAGCCAAAATCTCATCTGTTGCAGGGGCGTGCGTTTTCGTTAATTATCTTTCTGCTTTTTATGACTGTACAGAAGACAAACAATGATTAGCGCGTCACACTTTGATCACCGTCCTATGTAGGTGACAGATCATGCAAATCATTTTCTCTAAAAGGTGGATCAAACCATTATGTCGTAGAGCTGGAATTAATTGCACGTGTTTTTTGTGTTGCTATGAAAGGTTTATACAGACATGAGGCTCGAAGCTCCTGGGACTCCACGCAAAAGGCAAACCAAGGGCGAGTTCACATCAACACTTTATACATCTGTTGTTCTGTCCCGTAAAAGAGCAGAAAATAGAAATAGCGGATTAACTGAGATGAACGGAGCTGAACAGACTCCATTGACTACAATGGAGACCGTTCTGTTTCCGTTCGGTATCCTGTTTTTGTTACTTTTTTGGTTGGGTCTTTTTGGTGGAATCTGTGATGGAGGCCTCCAACGCAGATGTGAACGAGCCCTTACAGTGCTGTCATACATGATATCATTGCACAGGATTTCTGTTGAAAAGTAGGTTCTTATATGTATAGTGAGATGGCTCCATCCTCCATGCATATTCACTCCTCAACACCGAAACTGCAGCACCTAGAAAAAGCCATGGAATTATGGAAATCAAGGGATCGATATCATATGATACTCAACATCTCTATTCAGTGTGAGCGCCTCACATAGAAATACCTGCACTTACACTCCTTGGCATGCTAGTGAGGTTATTAATGGTTGTCTGAGGAATGTTCTGCCATGCTGAATGCACTTGGGCACGCAAATCATCAAGATCGGCTGCTGGCAACTCCCTTTGTAACTTCTGACCAATGATGTTCCAAATGTCCTTCTTTTCCCCACGTTTTATAAAACTCAGGGCTCATGCCCACGAATGTAAGCACCCCGTGCCCATGCTGCGAACTGCAAATGATGGTACACAATGCACGGGTACTCGCCATGTGCACTCTGTGGTGCGGATGTGGACCCATTGACTTGAATGGGTCCGCAATCTGCAAGATAGGGCAAAAGATAGGACATGTTTTTTCTTTTGCAGTGTGGAGGCACAGACCCGAAAGCCCATGGAAGTACTTCGTAGTGTTTCCGTGGGCTTCTGATCTGTGCCGCCACCCCGCAAAAAATAAGACATGTTCTATCTTCCGCCGTACCTTGCAGATCGTGGACCCATTCAAGTCAATGGGTCTGCAGCACGGAGAGCCGCTTGCGGTCTGCAAGCCCTCAACATAGAACAACATGATTCTCCCATCTCACTGCACCCCCCCGACCCCGAACCGATCAGACACAATTAATGGCTCCAATTTTCCCACTTGCAACTGCAGCACATCTGACTCTCTCCACCATCCAGACTTGAAAAAAATCACCTCTTCGGGGAAATCTACAACCTGCAATAATTTTTGTAGAGTTGGCGTTTGAAAGGCTCTTCTGGGATACTTATATTGGTTGGCATCTGACCATTGCTCCCCCAATCAGTTGACTTAAGGTGCCATGGGACTCCAGTGAGCACTGCATCCCCTTACCTGGCATAGCGCCCTACATCTGATAGCGGTTGTGTCAGAGAACTGCCAGCGACCAGTCTCTACCATATAAGTCGCTACCAAATGTATGGCAAAGTGCCTTGTAAGGAATGACGTTGACTTTGCGTTCCTTCAGGTAGCTAATTGGTGGGTGTTTTGGGACAGACCCCCACGATTTGATAACGATGGCCTAACTTAAAGGCTATGTACACCTTCGGAGACAATTTTTCTTTTTGATTGCATTTTACAAAATTTTTGGCCAAAAATCATATTTTCGATTGGCTTTTATTAAAAATATTGAGCTATTCCGCCACAAAGGGTTAACGGTTTTTCTAACTGTGTGACTGGTACTTTCACTTTGTAAGTAAGTAATCTAATAAACCTTATCTCTAAACTACTGAGAGGTCATAAACACTTATTTAAGCCACAGTCTTATAAGTTACATAAGAACTGAGCTATAATGAGTGTTTATAGTGTCAGAGATCAGAGATAAGGAGTCCGTCTGCTCCTCAGATGACGGGAAAGACAAAAAATCCACAGGCAGCTACTAGAGCATCTCAGCTCTGTATGGAGAAAAGGGCTCAATATTTTCAATAAAAACCAATTGAAAAGGCTTTTGAACCATAACTCTTTTGTAAAGCTATCGTGTCCACCGTTCAGGATGCTGAGATAGGAGATGATGCTTGAGTCTTCACACTGGAGAGATGGTAGTCACCAAAGATTTCCTCTGAAGGATAAATAATTTGCCAGTAGGTTTTCCCCAATCTGCAGGACAATCTGGGAGAAGAGGTCTCTTAGATTTACAAGTATTTTCTGCTTGAGCAGTGCTACATTTTCTTGGATGGGTGTGGGTGCCAGTGGTTGGACCATTAATGATGGCATATCCCGCCGTCTCTTAGGGCAGTAATGTGATACCTTCATTAGTACAGCAGGCTCACTACTTGGCTGACATGTTCTCTTCTGCAGTCAGTGCCCTCCAGGGGAGTTTGTTCTCACATGAATCTTTATATCGAATTTAGACAACACAAATATTCCTTTCTGAGGCACATGTTGTAAAAAAAAAAATAATTATGAAAACACTGAAATATTTTTACTGGAGATCTACCTGAAGGCTTTAAAGTAGCTGTGAAAACCTGACACTGAGTTGAACATGGCAGTCTGGAGGCAAGCAAGCACCTTCATGATCAAATATGTCCACTTTTTACCCTGCAGTGCCACTGAAATCCATGACCCCTATGTGCAATGCACGGACGTTCTGGGTCCTTCAGATGGACAGCTGATCTTGGCACTAGCTCTGACCTTTTATGTGCCACCACACAGGCAGAGTGAGGATCTGTGTACCTGGCCCCAGCAGTAGTTCAGCTCCTGAAGAAAGACCGTCAGAGATGCATTGCAGGTCTGTGGGGTCTGGTCAGCTGAGTACCCCTGTGCCACGCTATTGATAAATCCCTCAGTGTATTTCAAAGTTAAAGGGCTTGGGGGCGTGGCCTGACTGTTATGGAGTAGAGACGTGCTGCATTGAGGCTCCTGAATCATCCTGCAATTATCCTGGCCATCCCCTATAGTGAGCGATCCCTAACTTTGCAGAAAGGTCCCTAAGAGTGTGGGGAAGGAGGTGACCCCGAGATTCCTTGTCTCCTGTGGTCGGTGGGGTCTTTGTCTAGTGCGGCCTACTTGGAGGTGGCGGTGCCGTTCCGTGCGCCATCTTGCCTGGCTCGGGCAGCCTGAATAAAGAACGCAGCGGATATTTACTGATCGGGCGGACCGGGCTTGGAGGATCCTAACCCTGCCGAGGGGTGCCTAAGACCCAGGGGAGGCGGCGGTGATCCGGAGGAGCTGCTCCTTGTGGTTAGTGGCGGTACGGAGGTCCGCTGAGGCCTAATTAGAGACGGTTGTGCCATCCGAAGCGGCATAGGGCCGGAGCCGGGGCCCCGTGAACACACAATACTGAGCCTGCTTACCTGCGGTTCCTGGCTCGGGGACTCTGGTGCGCTGCGCAGTCGGGACGGAGGCTGGAGACATCAGGTCTGGCGGGACTGGACGGTTTGAGGCGGCTGGGAAATCCTCTCGTGAGGTTCTGCTCTGCGGCCTAGGAGACTGGTCGGAGGGCCTGCTTGCGGCGGCGTGGAAGGCTGAGCTTGGTTCCTGCCTTGCTGTGTGCACAGCTGCTCGGGGGTGCCGAGATACAATCCGGATTTGTTGGGGGCTGAAACCGGAGAAGCTGCAGATCGTCTGAGGGGTGAGACTGCCTACTGACTTTGCAGAGCCCTGTTGCCTGCCATAGGGACCTGCTGGACACACTCTCCCTGGTTGGTTTGGGTGGCGGTTCAGCACACTAGAAGAGTCTAGGTCTGGGGAGACAAAGCCCTCATGGGAAAGAAGACCGGGTCGTCTGCCCCTACTCCTGCACAAAAAATATTGGTGGATGTCATGAGTCAGACGGAGGAGATGGCTGAGGGTGCGTCTGACCAATTGGAAGTCGACCTGAGTAAGATTATGTCTGCAATCACCAATTGCCAGTCTGCTCTGACTGTTAAGATAGATCACCTACAGTTGGATATTACCTGCCTATGGCACGATATTGATAAGATACGAGACAGAACGGCGGAGGTTGGGAGAGGTGGAGGATGTGGCTCACTCAGGAGAAAATAATGTAAGAACCCTTCAGCAGCAGGTGAAGATACTGTAGGCAAAGGTAGAAGATGCAGAGAACCGCAATAGACGTAACAACATACGCATCCTAGGTTTGCCGGAGAGAGTGGAAGGGCAAACTCCTGAGATTTTCGCTGAACAATTGATTCAACGTTCCCTGGCACCCATTAATCTGTCCTCTAGTTTTGTGGTGGAGCGGGCACACAGAATACCTACTAAACCCTTGCCACCGGGGGCTCCGGCGCGTCCTTTCATCTTAAAAGTACTCAATTATCGGGAGAGAGATGCCATACTGGCGGCTGCTCGGCAACTGAAGGAGATCAAATTCTATCCAGATTTCTCCACAGAGGTCCAAAAACAAAGGCGACAATTTAATGCAGTGCGAGCTTGGCTGCGAGAGAAAGGTATTAGATACGCCATGATATATCCGGCGCGGCTCAGAATCCAAGATGGGGACATTGCAAGATTCTTCTCATCGCCTGAGGATGCCTCTGACTGGATAGACAAGAAAGGATGACTGGCACCAAGAGGGATCACCTGAAGTTTGATAGATTGGGATGGCCATTACGCTACATGGAGTCGTAGCTAGTTTGGACACCTTCATTGTTTTTCTGTTTTTCTGGTTTATGCATATAGTTAGAGTATGCTAGAGAGGGAGGTGACCTTTGTTTTCTAGCTGGCAAAATCCCTGTTGTACACACGAGTTAGTGTACTTTGCTTAAGTTCAGGGTATGACAGGCTCGGATATGCTGGGGAGGTCTGGGCAGGGTGGGGGGTTTTCAACTTTGGGGGAACAATGTTCTGTTCTAAGTTTGACAGATTATCTGTTTATGCTGTTTGTCTTGTGGTATGTATGTGAGAGTGTCTGGTCTGAAAACTGTAAGGTCTGCACATGTCAATCACTTGAGATGTATCTTTATTATGGCTACCTGCAGGTTCGTCTCCTGGAATGTCCGGGGCCTTAATGATAGAGTGAAGCGTTCCCTGGTTTTCAATTATCTGAAGGGGTATAATCCCGATGTGGTCATTCTGCAGGAGACGCACCTCAGGGGGTGCAAGGTATTAGCGTTGAAACGGCCATGGGTGGGGTCAGTATATCACTCTGTGTACAGTAATTATGCTAGGGGAGTCTCAATTCTTATTGCTAAGGCGCTTCCATTTCAGCTTCACTCAGTGCAAATTGATCCTTCCGGTCGTTACATTATACTGTCCGCTGCGCTGAGTGGGGCTGATTATGTAATTGTGGGACTCTATGCTCCTCCCCCGTTCCGCAGGGTCCTTATGGATGAGATTATGGGGAAAGTGGCCGCTCTTCCGCTCGCCCCTCTGATTATTATGGGAGATTGCAATGCGGTACTAGATCCGGTTGCGGATAGACTCCGTCCACAGTTGACCCATAATAAATCTCTTAGCAACTGGGCGGAAGCTTATAACTTAACGAAAGGATGGAGATATCTGCACCCGGAGGATTGTCAATATTCCTGTTATACGAGTGCCTCTAAATCGCTATCCCGTATAGACCTTGTCTTTGTTAATAGAGATCTATTGCCACAGTTGAAAGAAGCAAAATATCTCCCTAGGGGTATCTTGGATCATGCCCCATTATTGGTGGTTGTTGCATTGCCGATACCGGATAGGGAAAAACAGTGGAGGCTTAACTCTAGGTGGCTAGATGTGCTGCCGGTGACATGGGCTGCTCAAACATGTGTAACCGACTATTGGGCGAATAATGAAGGATCCGCGGATCCTATTTGTGAATGGGAGGCTTCTAAGGCAGTGGCAAGAGGGATGCTTATCAGTGCTATATCGGCACACAGGAAGGAGTTGATGGTCACGAGGGACCGCTTGGAGGCAGGGGTAGTGCTGTGGGAGGAGGAGTATGTCAAATGTCCTAACGAGGAAACTCATGCAGAATGGTTGGAGGCTCAGCGCCGGTTGACTCTTCATTTGACTGAATAACACAGTTTGCAGGAATCTATGATCTGCAAACTGCATTTGTTCTAGGGAATAGGACAGCCACCCAGCAACAGCTAATGGGTGCCGGCGGCGCCTCCCGATATCCGTCGTTGAAACTGAAAATGATCGCTGCGGCGCTCCGTAGCCGCAGCGGTCACGTGATGTAAGCGCGCGCTTGAGCGCTTACCTCAGAATTTTTTCGGAAGGCTTGGTAGCTAGTCCTACCGTCTATAAGAATATTTAATTATAGACGATCCCTTAATGAACATAACTGTATACATATATATATTCGCAGATAATCATGAAACACAATGACGTAATGCTTCATAAATTTATTAACTATAACATAGCGTTAGAGCTCCTAAGCGTAACTCATAATAATTCATCTTGTCAAACTGCAACGTCGTGAACTTTCTTAATCCAGAAGATGTGAACTGGGAGGAGAACTCGTCTTCCCTTTACTGGCTTCTCTGCCTGTACCCTCTACTTTTTGGTCTCAGTGGTTGCCTGCTGAGGCCTCTGTTTCTGGTTCCTTGAGAATCCTGAAAGAGAGGTACAATTAAGTATAACCAGGGCACTAACCAGGCAGAAAAAGTTCTTTTTTTTTTTTTTTTTTTTGGGATGGGAGGGTGGGCGCTGTTGCTGGGTGGCTGTCCTATTCCCTAGAACAAATGCAGTTTGCAGATCATAGATTCCTGCAAACTGTGTTTTGTTCCTACGGGAGGCAGCCACCCAGCACCAGCTAATGGGTAGATCAGCACACACCTGGTAGTAGCCCTTATGAACTCTACTCTTCCTTTGTCTGAAGGACGCCAGTAATGTTTAACAAAGGTCCTTTCTGACTTCCATCTTGCTGACTTAAGAATAACAATTAAAGGAACCCCTTTTGCCGCTGCTTTAGATGTGGCAGCCCCTCTCAAAGAGTGCGCCTTGAATTTATCAGTGTCTATTCCTGCACCTTTCATGGCGAAAAGAATCCAACCTCTAATTGTGTTAGGGGTAGCTTTCCGTATCGGTATCCGTGATGTAATGAACAAATTTGTGATATCACCTCTAATGGGTTCTGTGATGCTGAGGTAATCCCTTAAAGCTTTAACTAGGCATAAGGATTGATCCTCAAGGTCCTCTATTAAATCAATCTCAACTGGGACACTATTTATATTGGTCGTTTTAGTGTTCCCTTTTAGAGTTAAATGAAAACCCCGGGGAGTTGAGTACAACCATGGTTCATGAATGTGAACTAAGGTTAGTTCCATTGCTCTGGCCGCTAATGCTAATGCTAGTAAACATGCCAGCTTGATCCCCGTCATTCTGATAGGTGAATCCTTAACCGGAAAGGCACTGGAGATATCTTAAAAGGCAGTCAATGTCCCAAGTAGAATCATATTTTGGAACATAAGGTCTGGCTGCAACAGCTCCCTTAAGCAGTCTAAGATATATATTGTTTTCAGTTAGGTTTGGTACTAGGATGTTTAATGCAGAACCTACCGTTTTCAGTGTAGTAGAAGCAATACCCGTTTTGAATTTCATGGTGAGGAATTCCAGGGCAGACCATAATGTTGGTGGATCAGTAACAATCTCGTTGTTCACTGCTCTCCACCTTTGAAAATCTAGTAGTATAGATTTATATCTGGCACGAGTTTTTGGTCTTAGGGACCAATTATTAGGTTGTTCACTTCGTCCGTGAGCATTGGAAACTGGAATAGCTTGTCGAGGCCGCTATCCACATTAATTGAGGGAGTTGTGATAACAGGTCCTGTGACCCCTGGAAGCACTCTGACGTCATCCCTAATGGCAATTTCCTCTCCAGAACCAGACTGTGGAGCTTGGGAAACCATGGTCTGGATGGCCATACTGGGTACACTAATACTAATTGAGAAATCTCCTCCTCCTCTATTTTCTGTAAGGTCTGGGCTAGTAAGGTTGGAGGGGGAAAGGCATAAAGATTGTTCAGGCCTTTCCATGAAAAGGATAGAGCGTCTATCCTCCATGCTTTCGGGGACCATATTCGTGCCGAAAACTGCTGAGTTTTTGCTGTCGTTTCCGACGCAAACAGATCTATTGTCCTGACGCCGAATCTCTGGTTTATCTCTGAGAATTTCTGAGGCGTCAGGGATGCTGTTGACAAGGTCAATTTCTGTCTGGACAGTGCATCTGCTATCTCGTTCGAGTGTCCTGGAACGTATTGAGCACTCAGGTCTATTTTGCGTTCCAGTGCCCAGTTCCAGAATTCCAGGGCTTCGATGCACAGAGTCCTCGATTTGGTCCCTCCCATCTTGTTCACATAGGCAATAGCTGTTTTGCTGTCCATCCGAATTAAGACGGACTGTCTGTGGGGAAGCTCTTTCAGCATTTTCTGGCAGGCTAACTTGGCTGCCCGAAGCTCCAGTACATTTATATGGAGCTTCTTTTCCTCCTCTGTCCATGTTCCCCTTATGGCGGCGAGCACAGAGAAGGCTCCCCATCCTAACATGGACGCGTCGGTTGTAATAACTACATCTGGCGCAGGAGGTCTTATTGGATAAGGGGGTGGATTTTGCAAAACAGAAATGTGGAGTAGTTCTTCTCTTATTTCTAAGGGAAGCTGAATAGCTCTGTTCCAGCCGTGACCTCGTCTTAGCCAACTTCCTAGGTACATTTGCGTTTTCCTGCATAGAATGGGAGCCGTCCTGAAACCCGGACGTAAGGCTACTATTTTGCCTATGAGGCTTGCTAATTCTCTTAGCGTTACATTGTGAGACCTCAATCTTTCCTTTACCATGTCTAGCAATTGTTTCCACTTTTCTCTGGGAATGGTTAGATGGAACCCTAAGGTGTCTATTTCGAAGCCTAGAAACACTACAGACTGAGTAGGTTCGAGGACTGACTTCTTCCCGTTTATGGTGAATCCTGTTAGCTTCAAGAGAGACAGCAGTATGTCTCTGTGAACTAACAACTGCTCCCTGCTTTGGTGGAAGACCAACAAGTCGTCCAAATACACCAGGCACATGATGCCCTTTGTTCTGAGACTTGTAACTACTCCCTTCAGTATTCTTGTGAAGGTGTAAGGCGCTACCGAGAGGCCGAATACCATGACGTTCCAATGGTATAGATTTCCTCTCCATAAAAACTGTAGCAGCCTCCTGTGTTTGGGCGCCATGTAAATCGTATGGAAGGCATCTTTTAGGTCGCACCTTTATGAGAAACATCTCTTTCTCTAGGAGAAACTTTAGGTCTGCTATACCTTCCATTCTGAACCTTTTCCTTTTCAGAAACTTGTTCAGCGGTTTTACGTTTAGTATTGGCCGGACTGACCCGTCCGGTTTTGTGACTGGAAAAACGTGACTTATCCATCCTTTCTGGCCAGGATCTGCTTCGGAGATCCTTCCTGTCTTTAATGCTACCTCCAGTACTTCGTCTAATCTCTCGCTTGTATGATAGTGAGGCTTTTTTCTCTGAAAGGGGAACTTTACTAACGGCAGTGTCAGCCCATTTTTATTACACTTAAGACCCAGCGGTCTGTAGTTATGGTCTCCCAAGTGCTGAGAAACTCTCGTGATGGAATGGAAGAAACTGTGCTTACCTGAAGAAGGTTTCTTGTTGAAGGCTGAACGTTGTTGACCTCCTTGACCTCCTCTGTTTTGGAAGAAGGAACCTTTGTTGAAGGGTTTTTTGGCTTGTCCCTGACTGTATTCTCGGGTCTGTCCCTGGGACCCTAGGCCGACCCTCCGACCGAAAGGGTTTCTTGAAGTGGAAGGGAGGCTTCTTTAAATCGGCAAAAGACTTGCGAGCCCTATATCTACTCCTAACTTCCTGAATGAACTCAGGGCCAAACAAAAACGAAGTCTCCAAGTTTGGATATTCGTGAGACTTGGGGGCCAAATCTGACATTCCTGCAGCCGTTAACCAACGGGCCCTTCTAATGTTTGCTACGTAATTGAATGTTTGCCCAATTATGAGGGTAGCTCTGCTAGCGGCTTTCAGCAAAGCCATCTTGGAAGCGAGTAACACCTTTGGGTCGGTGCGGGGCGTATCACCTTCTTGTTCTGCTTTTTTCAACATAAGCAGGAGGGGACCAGCCGCCATCCGCAATTTTATACTGAATATTGCGCATAGTATTGTCTACTGTGTCGTTAGAGAAGGGGTTGCCTGTTATAGATAATAAGGCAGGGTCCACCTCTGGCGCAATAAGCGCTTGAATGTCAGGTATACCGATATGGTTCCTCAATACTAAATCGTCCTCCTTTGTTAGAGATGTTCTAAATGCCAGCTGTGCAAAGTCCCTGACTTCTGAGGTAAGATCAATGGCCCATCTCTGGGAGAATAACTTGTTAGGGGGGTTCTTCCCCGCCAGCCCTACTCTGTTCATCTGCATCTCGCTACGTCTGCCCCTCTCGGACGAGGCGGCTGACCGCGTAACAGAGTCACACTCCCAATCTACCTCATGCGAGGCATATTCATCTTGTGAAGCAAACGCTTCAAAATGCGAGTAACTGCTGTGTGTGCTCAAACGAGCTGAAGCTGTGGAGGAAACTCCAGCTTTATTTATGGTCTGGAACACTGTACTGTGCTTATTGTGCACAAGGTCACCATAATCCCTCAAACGAGGGCTCTTGGACCTGCAACTGTCAGCCCTCTCCTCAGGGTCTGACTGATAGGTGATGTGGAGAGGACTTTCCCCTCTCAGCCACTTTCTTTCTCTTTGAAGGCTGGCTGCCTTCAGAAGATGCAGTGGAGGAGTCCGACAGAGTTCTCACTCTGCCTCTGCGCTGTGGAGACATTTCCACAGAGGCAGACGCAGCCACTGAGAACGCGTCCTCCTCCATTGCCGCCGGAAAAATTCTGAGGTAAGCGCTCAAGCGCGCGCTTACATCACGTGACCGCTGCGGCTACGGAGCGCCGCAGCGATCATTTTCAGTTTCAACGACGGATATCGGGAGGCGCCGCCGGCACCCATTAGCTGGTGCTGGGTGGCTGCCTCCCGTAGGAACAAATACTGAAAAAAGGCTCTTGTTTTCTAAACAGGTGGTGTTCTCGGATGGAGATAAGAACGGGAGGGCATTGGCGTTTCTGGCGAAGAATTAATCCGTCCAGACTGTGGTGTCGTCTCTGATTACGGGAGAGGGGGTTAGAGTTAGTGGGCCACTGGAGGTATGTGACCAATTTGTGAGCTTTTATGAGAATCTCTATGACTCTAAAATATCACATACAGCTGAGGAGATTCGAGCCTATTTGAGATCTATTCAGCTCACGCCGGTCTCAAGGATTGATGGGGAATATTTAGGTGCTCCAATTGCAGTAGGGGAAATCGAGGCAGCGATTAATAGTATGACGGTGGGGAAGTCTCCTGGCCTGGACGGCTTTCCTTTGGAGTGGTACAGGCTTGATGTGGAGGGGCACAGTGCTCGTCTTCTCCGGCTCTTTGACTATGCTTTTCAACAGGGTAGACTACCCCCTTCCTTTGCGGAGGCTACTATTGTTGTAATTCACAAGTCGGGGAAGCCGCCGGACCAGTGTGGCTCGTATAGGCCGATATCTTTATTAAATATTGATGCTAAGATTTTGGCAAAAGTACTGGCCAGACGTCTGAGAGAGGTTATTCTCTCCATTATTGACCCGGATCAGTCTGGCTTCATGCCGGGCAAGACCACAGACATTAATCTCCGGAGATTATACACAAATTTGCAGGTCAGACATGATAACGCAGGGTCGCGAGCTATTGCCTCTCTAGATAATGAGAAGGCGTTTGATTCTGTTGAATGGCAGTTCATGTGGGCGACGTTAACCCCTTTGCACTTCCCTCCGGCTTTCATTAAGTGGGTGCAGCTGTTGTACCAGACTCCTACAGCACGTATCAGGGTGAATGGGCACTTATCTCGGCCGTTTCAGTTGCACAGAGGCACTAGGCAGGGGTGCCCTTTGTCGCCTATGTTGTTCGCCATAGTTATGGAGCCCCTAACCCAGCTGATTAATTCTAGTTCCCTGATAGAGGGCTGGTCGATTGCAGGTATACAAGAGAAGGTGTCGCTGTATGCGGACGATACACTAGTGTACTTAGCGAACCCTAGGTCTGCGTTCGAGAAGCTGCTAGAAGTAGTGGATAAATATGGGACATATGCGGGGTTGAAGGTGAACTGGACGAAGTCTAGTCTGTGCCTTATAGATGATGAGGATCTGGAGGGAGTGACCCCTCTGTCTCGTTTGAACTTAGTAGACCAGTTTGTTTATTTGGGGATTGTGGTTCATAGGGATCCTCAGTTGTTTTATAAGCTGAACGTCATTCCTACTATGGAGTATATTACGCGTAAAATAATTGCTTGGGAAAACTTGCCTTTGTCTCTAGTGGGACGTGTTAACATTATAAAAATGATTTTATTGCCTAAGCTATTGTATATTTATAGAGCCGCCCCCATTAAGGATTCCCAAATCTCATTTTTGTAGCCATTGATCGAGTGATGGCCCCATTTCTGTGGCAACATCAAACTCCTAGGTTAGCTAGGAAAACTTTGAAAGCTTTGTACACTCAAGGGGGTCTGGGACTTCCTGATATGTACATCTATTATGTTGCAGCTCAGTTAATGTATGCTTCTTGGTGGATCAGGGCGGATGCGAATATCCGGCGGTAGTTCTGGAGGCTGCACTGGTGGGCTCTTACGAGGCGCTGACAAACTTAACGTACAGAGGGGGTGCTGGAGTAGTGAGGTACTATACGGGAAGTATGGCAGCTGTGGTTGCGGCATGAAATCCTTTGTGGAAGTGCACGTGGGGATGTGGATGGGGAGACCTGGTCCCTTGCATCCCATTATGGAGGAATGGGTTGTTGGAGGAGCTCCTTCATTTACCAGATTATGAGTTCTGCCTCAGAGAGGGGTGAAGTACTTGACTCAGTTATATCATATTTCGCACCTTTGACAGTCTCAGGCGGGAGTGCAATTTGCCCCGTACGAGCTTTTACCGGTACCTGCAATTGAGACATGCCTGTGAGGCTCAATTTAGTCTTCGCCCTCTTCAATTAAAGCATGGGCCACTGGAAGCTATCGCTAGGAGGGCTCAGCCAAACAAAACCAATCTCATCCTTTTATAGAGAGATTATGGGAATGCAGGACTCTCCTCTTAAACAATCCTTTGCAAAGTGGGGGGTAGATGTGCCGGAGTTGGAGGACTCCCATTTTAGAGAGTTGAGTGCAGTGTGGAGAAACACTGTAATTAGTGCCAGAGATCAACTCATCCAAACTAAGTGGATCCATAGGACGTACTTAACACGGTCAGGTTGTTCTATATGCATAGATTACCAGACCCCATCGTGTACAAGGTGTGGCGCTGAGAGGGGTTCTCTGATACATATGGTGTGGGAGTGTCCTGTGCTGAGCCATTACTGGGTCAGATTGTCAGTACGTTAACAGGAAGCTGGGTCTGCCGGGGGTTTGTTCTCCTGAGGTCTGCCTATTGGGTTTGGTTATGGATATAACACCTACGAAGTATGAGAGAAATTGCTTCGTACTGATGTTTTATGGGCGAAAGGTTATTCTCCTGAACTGGAAGCCACCTAAGGTCCCCACTATTGGCAATGGTACAGGTGATCAAGCAGATTTAACTTGTATAAAATGACTATGCAAGCTAGAGGGTGCCGGATCGCTTTGAGGAAATTTGGGGTAGTTGGCTTCAGGGCCAAACGGTGTGTGAGGCATCGTATGAGAAGAATTTGTTAATAGGATGTGGGTATGAATGTGTGGGTGTATGTCGTCTGTGTGTTTGTGTCTCCTAGAATTTTCTGGTAAGGGGGTGGGTTGACACATATGTGCCTTAGTAAGGTGGGATTATGTACTCCACTCTTGTATTTTCAAGGGGATGGTGGTGGGTTATGGATTTGTTGTAAATGTTATTTTAATTTGGAAAATGGAAAATAAAGACTATTAAAAAAAAGTTAAAGGGCTTGTCACATGAAAAATATTTTCAAATAATTTTCAAACCAGCTCCTGGATCTGAATACTTTTGTAATGCCATGTAATTAAAAAAGTTAGCATAGCCACTGATTTATTCACTGAAATCTATCTGTATAGAGCCACCTGCTGTTTGTTCTTTTTCTTATTTCTTTGTCCAACTACTGAGAAGGCCGCACATGCTCAGTTTCATCCTTCAACTCCCTCCTGAGCTGTGAAGGAGAACATGGACACGCCTCCTGAGCTGTGATTAGGGAGAGCTGAGACACACCTCCTGAGCTGTGATAGGAGAGATGAGACACACCTCCTGAGCTGTTGATAGGAGAGATGGACACGCCCCCTGAGCTGTGATAGAGAGAACATGGACACGCCTCCTGAGCAGTGATAGGCGAGAGCTGAGACAGGCCTCCGAGCTGTGATAGGGAGAGATGAGACACTCCTCCTGAGCTGTGATAGGGAGAACATGGACACGCCTCCTGAGCTGTGATAGGGAGATGAGACACACCCTGAGCTGTGATAGGGAGAGATGAGACACGCCTACTGAGCTGTGAAAGGCATGGACACGCCTCCTGAGCTGTGATAGGGAGAGATGAGACACGCCCCCTGAGCTGTGATAGGGAGAGATGAGACACGCCCCCTTAGCTGCAGCAGAAGACACTCCCCTTGAGCTGTCAGCTTGATATAAATCAATGAGGAGATCTCTGGACCCATGTGAGGTACAGGGCTGGTTCTAGCTTTGTTAGAAAGACATTGTCATTTCCTATATGATGTCCGATTTACATTTTTTACATT
>ONZH01029959.1:0-22205 GCA_900303285.1 Rhinella marina
ATCGACGATCCCGGTCTTTGTGACAGATTGCCCTCTCTGTACCCCTAATAATGGAGTCGCCACTACCAGCACCTGTCTGGCCTGCCCTGCTCTCCCTGGCCCTGCTTACTGGAGCTGACATTCCCCTGACTGGCAGAGGAAGTGTCCGGCTGCAGCAGTGCTCTCCTGAAGTAACATCCCCTCATCTGCCAAAACTTGCAAACTTGTTTGGGGTTGTCAGATCAGGTAGCCTCCCCTGGCACTTTTCCCTACCGCTTTCTAACTGTTACCCAGCTAGCTACCTCACTTTCCTGTGCCTCTCACTACCACCCTCCCCCGCATCTAACCCCTTGCTCACTGAGCAGCAACTCTTTTCCAAATTTGTCATGCTTCTCAGCGTTGAAATTCGCCCCGTTAGATACACGATGTGCGATTCCAAGCGGACATTTGCTCACATTTTGAACAAATATATGCACCCTTAAACGGTCTGTTCCAGGACTGCATACATCAGACAAGATGTGCACTGGACTGCGCTGTCAATGATGGAAGCCATTCTAATGGGGATTACACAAGCAAAAGCGAAAAAATACAATACAATGATATGGACAGACTTACTGTATTCCCTTTTAAAGTTCCCGAATCTGAAGTCACGCAATCTAAAGTCACACACTTAATTCAACCACACACTTAAAAGTCAAACACGCGAACGCTCAAACTCGCGTTATTATCTCTGCTTTTATAAGTGGGGAAATGCAAACCAGTCTTTTTTTTCCTCTGGATTCAAAGGACTGAACTGCCCACAAGACTGGCTATTAACTTCTCCTAATTAGATAGCCCACCCTAATTACTCACCTGTGCAGCACCTGGAGAAGGAAGAGAAAGAAAAGAAAAAAAAAAAAAAATAGTGCAATCACGTTTACTCTTAGCTGCTATGCAATAAACCAGCAAGCAACAACAGTAAGTCACAGTGTATAAGCAAGACTACACTGCTCTGCTCTGACTTGGTTCAGAGTACAATAAAGTCAGGCACAGCCACTCAGCAATGCAAACAAATAAATTAGCTCTCACAGATACTCCCTCACGCAATCTAAAGTCACACACTTAATTCAACCACACACTTAAAAGTCAAACACGCGAACGCTCAAACTCGCGTATTATCTCTGCTTTTATAAGTGGGAAATGCAAACCAGTCTTTTTTTTCCTCTGACCCAGGAAGAGGTGCAGCAACGTCTTAAAAATATTAAAATAGACAAATCACCAGGACCGGATGGCATACACCCCCGTATCCTAAGAGAATTAAGTAATGTAATTGACAGACCCTTATTTCTGATATTTAAGGACTCTATACTGACGGGGAGTGTTCCACAGGATTGGCGCATAGCAAATGTGGTGCCAATATTCAAAAAGGGTCCAAAAACAGAGCCTGGAAATTATAGGCCGGTAAGTTTAACTTCTGTTGTGGGTAAACTGTTTGAAGGTTTTCTGAGAGATGCTATCTTGGAGTACCTCAATGAAAATAAGCAAATAACTCCATATCAGCATGGCTTCATGAGGGATCCGTCATGTCAAACCAATTTAATCAGTTTCTATGAGGAGGTAAGTTCTAGACTTGACCGCGGCAACTCAATGGATGTCGTATATTTGGACTTCTCCAAAGCGTTTGACACGGTACCACATAAAAGGTTAGTATACAAAATGAGAATGCTTGGCCTGGCAGAAAATGTCTGTATGTGGGTAAGTAACTGGCTTAGTGATAGAAAACAGAGGGTGGTTATTAACGGTACATACTCAGATTGGGTCACTGTCACTAGTGGGGTACCACAGGGGTCTGTATTGGGTCCTATTCTCTTCAATATATTTATTAATGATCTTGTAGAAAGCTTGCACAGTAAAATATCAATTTTTGCAGATGACACTAAACTGTGTAAAGTAATTAACACAGAGGAGGACAGTGCACTGCTACAGTAGGATCTGATAGACTGACAAATGTAAGGTTATGCATATGGGAAGGAATAATGCAAGTCACCAGTACATACTAAATGGTAAAGCATTGGGTAACTCTGACATGGAAAAGGACCTAGGAATTTTAGTGAACAGCAAACTAAGCTGCAGAAACCAGTGTCAGACAGCTGCTGCCAAGGCCAATAAGATAATGGGTTGCATCAAAAGAGGCATAGATGCCCGTGATGAGAACATAGTCCTGCCACTTTACAAATCACTAGTCAGACCACATATGGAGTACTGTGTACAGTTCTGGGCTCCTGTGAACAAGGCAGACATAGCAGAGCAGGAGAGGGTTCAGAGGAGGGCAACTAGTGGAATGTGGAATGGGTGCACTACAGTACCCAGAAAGATTATCAAAATTAGGGTTATTCACTTTAGAAAAAAGACGACTGAGGGGAGATCTAATAACTATGTATAAATATATCAGAGGTCAGTACAGAGATCTCTCCCATCATCTATTTATCCCGAGGACTGTGACTGTGACGAGGGGACATCCTCTGCGTCTGGAGGAAAGAAGGTTTGTACATAAACATAGAAGAGGATTCTTTACGGTAAGAGCAGTGAGACTATGGAACTCTCTGCCTGAGGAGGTGGTGATGGTAAGTTCGCTAAGAGAGTTCAAGAAGGGCCTGGATGTATTTCTGGAGGGTAATAATATTACAGGTTATAGTTACTAGAGATGGGTCATTGATCCAGGGAGTTATTCTGATTTCCTGACTGGAGTCGGGAAGGAATTTTTCCCCCTAAAGTGAGGAAAATTGGCTTCTACCTCACAGGGTTTTTTTGCCTTCCCCTGGATCAACTTGTAGGAAAACAGGCTGAACTGGATGGACAGATGTCTTTTTTCGGCCTTACAAACTATGTTACTATGTTACTATGTTACCTTGCCAGAGCCTATATCCTCTGGATAGATCATAAATATCAAATCGGCGGGGTCCCAGGTGTTGGGGACCCAGACGATCAACTTTTAGGAGAGGCCGGTATTCCGTGAGCACCACATCCTCTTCCTCGACCATGTGACATAACCGTATATCAGTCACATGGCCTACTTGCAGCTCAGTTCCATTGAAGTGAAAGAGTTGAAGTTGTGCTTGGAAAGCTGCTGGAAGCTGGTTGCACTCCCCAGAGCTCCAGTGAGTGTGGGGGCTCCCTGAAAGAGCTGATCGGCAGGGTTGGACCCCCACCAATGGGATAATGATAATCCATGATAACCTAAAGATAGGTCATCATTATCTTTACTTGGACAATCCATTTAGGGCTGTTTCAGATGAGCGAGTTAATTGAGGGAATCACGGTCCGTGTGTTAGCATGATCCTCCATTCTGGGCTTGCAGGAGCACACAGGAGTATCATGATTTATAATGCTATGTGCCTCTTTTTGACTTTAATTCTACAGGATCATACTGTCAATTATGTCACTGTATGATTCTGTAGGAGTAAGGTAATGTAGAGGCACAAAGCATTATAAATCATGATAATTAGAGATGAGCAAGCACTAAAATTCTCGGGTGCTCGTTATTCGAGTCAAATTTTTCCGGATGCTCGGGTGCTCGTTTCGAATAACGAACCCCATTGAAGTCAATGGGAGACTCAAGCATTTTTTGCAGGGGACCAAAGCTCTGCACAGGGAAGGTTGCGTGAAAACCTGGAAACCTCAAAAAATGATGGAAACACCACGGAAATGGACAGGAAACAGAAGGGGCAGCATGCATGGATGCCTCTGAAGCTGCCTAATCGTAAAATTACGCCAAATTCAGGGCAACAGCCTGGTGGTGACCCTCAAGACAATTGTGCTGACCCAGACCAAGATGGGCAAGGCACATGCCCATCACATGTTAGTAAAGCACCCAACTAGGTGCAACGAAGGTCTATCACCACCTGCGGGTGACACCACTGCCCATGCTGGCACTGCTGTCCTATCCCACACCCCAGGACGCAGGCATAAGCGTCTCCCTCCCCGCACCCACCCAGTGGTCCACAGCGTACACAAAGTTCTCCCAGCACAGTTCCCAGCTCTCCCCATCCCTGATGGGCAAACACTTACCCACCACCCACCCACCCTGTCCACGGCAGACACAAAGACCTCCAAGCACAGTGCCCAGCTTTCCTAATTCCAGACAGGCTAAGACGCACACTGCACCCACCCATTAGTCTCCACACATGGGTGGGTGCAGAGCCTTTTAGTGCCCCTCAAGACAATGTTTGTGTGCCAAGGCCTGGTAGTAACCCTCCTTGAAGTTGTGGGGAAGAGGCCGCCGGTGACCCTCAAGACAATTTTGGCCAACAGTGTAGTGGCGAGCCTCTAAAAAATCGTGGGTGAGAGCCTGGAGGTGTCCCTTAGAAACAAATGGTTTAAAAAGCATGGTGGTGCACCCCTGAATGACAGTCTGGGACTGAGATTGCAGGTGAACCCGCTAAAATTGTAGTCTAGCACCTTGGTGGTGAACCCCTAAATTACAAAGTTTGACTGAGATTGCAGTTTACAGCATGGGGGTGAACCCCAGGATGACTTGTTAAGACTGAGATTGCAGTTTACAGCATGGCGGTGAACCCCAGAGTGGCTTAGTTAGCAGCTGAACCACCCAAAATTTTAGCCTGACACAGCATGGCGGTGACTACAGTCCAGTGAAAAATTGTGTGGTGTGCGGTACACTAGCCGCAGTCTAGAAAAAATTTTTTTTATATAATTATATATACAACAGTCCAGTGAAAAATTGTGTGGTGTGCGGTACACTAGCCGCAGTTTAGAGAATACGTTTTTGGCCTCAGATGTGATGTAAGGGGCAGAGGCCGTGGTCCTGGGCAGGGTGACACAGTACCTGCTGATGAGGGAGCAGTGGAACGCCGCAGAGGTTCGTTCCCTAGCTTCATCTCGCAACTTACAGGGTCACGTGGTACAGCACTATTGAAACCACAACAGTGCGAACAGGTGATGATGTGGATAACGGATAATGTGTCCAGTAATTTGTCCACCACCCAGTCTTCCACGCAGTTCACCCACGCTAGCCAAGGGAGTAGACCTCTGGCTCCTCCAGCTCAACCTCCTTCCCCCCAGCCTGCCCCCCCCATGGAAAATATGGATTCAGATCCGGCATACTCCCAGGAACTCTTTTTAGGACCCTTCCCAGAGTCACAAACCACTGCTCAGCAGTTGCTCTGTCCCGATGCCCAAAATTTAAAACTTTGGCAGTCTGTGGGTGATGAGAGTGTGGACTTAGTACAAGTAGTGTGTCAAGAGGTTTCGGGTGATGATGATGATGAGACACGGTTGTCAGACAGTGACGTTTTTGTCAGGGTAGTAAGTCAGAGGGGGGAGCAGAGTGAGGAATCGGAGCAAGAGCTGGTGGATGATGAGGTGACTGACCCGAGCTGGGTTGGTAAGCCTAGTCAAGACAGTGCTTCTGAGAGGGAGGCAAGTGCAGCACCAGAACAGGTTGGAGGAGGCAGTGGGGTGGCCAGAGGGAGAAGCAGGGCCAGAGCAAGTAGATCAGCAACTGTTTCACGTAGTGAAGCTCCCGTGCCGAGGCTTAGATGTTCGCAAGTCTGGAGGTTCTTTAAAGAAAGTGAGGATGACCGACGGACTGTGGTGTGCAACCTGTGCCACACCAGGATCAGCAGGGGAGCCACCACTACCAGCCTAACTACTACCAGTATGTACAGGCATCTGAGTGCTAAACACAAGACTCAATGGAACCAAGGCCGTTCACCTCCTGCGGGTCACACCACTGCACCTTCCCCTGTGTCACATGCTGGCTCTGCGAGTCAACCCCCCGCCCAGGACCCCGGCACGAGCGCCTCCCACCCTACGACCACCCCTTCACCTCCGCGATCCTCCACACCCTCCACCAATGTGTCCCAGCGCAGCGTTCAGCGTTCGTTTATCAGACATTGGAGCGCAAGCGCAAATACAATTCCACCCACCCACATGCACAAGCCCTAAACGTCTACATCTCCAAACTGCTGAGCCTGGAGATGCTGCGCTATAGACTGGTAGAGACTGAGGCTTTCCGCAACCTGATGGTGGTGGCTGTCCCTCGGTACTTGGTCCCCAGCTGCCACTATTTTTCCCGATGTGCCGTCCCAGCCCTACACCAGCATGTGTCAGAGAACATCATCCGTGCCCTGACCAACGCGGTTACTGAGAAGGTCCACCTAACCACGGACACGTGGACAAGTGCTGGCGGACAGGGACACTATATCTCCCTGACGGCACATTAGGTTAACTTGGTGGAGGCTGGGACTGAGTCTGACCCTGGGGCCGCACATGTAATGCCCACACCGAGGATTGCAGGGCCTACCTCGGTCACGGTTTCTCAGACTTATTATGCCTCTTCCCTCAACCCCTCCTCCTCCTCCTACTCTCAATTAACTCTCAACTACTGCTTACCATCTGTGAGCACGGCGCCTTCAGTCAGTAGCTCTAGGCGCAGCAGCACTGCCGTGGGTAAGTGCCAACACGCGGTGCTGAAACTGCTGAGCTTAGGTGACAAGAGGCACACCACCCAAGAGCTGTTACAGGGCATCACGGCGCAGACCAATCTTTGGCTGGCGCCGCTGAACCTCAAACCAGGCATGGTTGCATGTGACAACGGGCGTAACCTGGTGGCGGCTCTGCAACTCGGCAGACTCACACATGTGCCATGCATGGCCCATGTGTTCAATCTTGTGGTTCAGCTGTTCCTCAAGACCTACCCCAATTTGTCTGATTTGCTTACCAAGGTGTGACGCATCTGTGCGCATTTCTGCAAGTCAACCACAGATGCTGCCACTCTCAGGGCAGAGCAACGGCACTTACAACTGACAGCTCACTAACTGTTGTGCGACGTGCCCACACAATGGAATTACACATTACACATGTTAGCCAGGGTTTACCAGCAGCGCAGAGCGATTGTAGACTGCCAGATGACAACTTCCACGAGAACTGGTAGTCAGATTAGTCAGCTTCCTCAAGTCTACAATGAGGAGTGGACATGGATGTCTGATATCTGTCAGGTGTTAAGCAACTTTGAGGAGTCAACACAGATGGTCAGCGGCGATGCCACCATTATCAGCATCACCATCCCGCTGCTTTTTCTGCTGAAAAAGTCACTGCTCAGCATGAAGTCAGAGGCTTTGCGCTTGTCGCAGGAGATGGGGGAAGAAGATACGCTGCTTGATAGCCAGAGTACCCTCAGGTCTGTTTCTCAGCGCGTGTTGGAGGAGGGGGAGGAGGAGGATGAGGAGGAAGAGGAGGAGAATGTTGGCGAGACTGAAGAGGGTACCAATGCTCATTCCTTCTTATCTGTTGAGCGCGTATGGGCTGAAGAGGAGGAGTTGGAGGAGCAGGAAATGGAGAGTCAGCCTATTGAGGAGAGGGAATTCTTGCGTGTTGGGACTCTGGCGCACATGGCTGACTTCATGTTAGGCTGCCTTTCCCTTGACCCTCGCGTTAGAAGCATTTTTGCCAACACCGATTACTGGGTGTTCACCCTCCTGGACCCCCGGTACAAACAGAACTTTTCCACTCTCATTTCTGTAGAGGAAAGGAATATGAGAGTGAATCAATATCAACAGGCCCTGGTGCACAAGCTGAAACTATCCTTCCCATCTGACAGCGCTAGCGGCAGAGGGCGTAGTTCTGTTGGCCAACTAGCGGGGGAGAGGAGGCGAACAGGCAGCTTGTCAAGCACTGGTAGGGGAACACTCTCCAAGGCTTTTGCCAGTTTTATGGCACCCCAGCAAGACTGTGTCACCTGTCCCCAGTCTAGGCAGAGTAGGGGGGTAGCTGTTCAGAAAGATGGTGAAGGAATACCTAGCTGACTATATCAACGTCCTGCGTGATCACTCCATACAACTACTGGGTTGCAAAGCTAGACACGTGGCCTGAACTGGCGCTGTACGCCTTGGAGGTGCTGGCCTACCCTGCTGCTAGCGTGTTGTCAGAGCGGGTCTTCAGTGCAGCTAGTGGCATCATCACTGATAAGCGTACACACCTGTCAACTGACAGCGCTGACAGGCTGACGCTTATTAAAATTAATAAAGCCTGGATTTCACCGGAATTCAAATCTCCACCGGGGGAAAGCAGCTCAACATGAAGATTCTTTATGTATCCTCTCCTCCTCGTCCTTCTCTTCGCACACAAACGCTGAGCCAATAGGCAATTTTTCTGAGGGCCAACTGGCGCTCTTTACAAACAATGTTTATAGAGGGCCACCTACAGGCCCTCTCTCCAATAAAATTTTTAGGAGCGTCAACTACAGACAGACACTCAAAAACAATTTTTAAGAAGGGTAAAATACAGACACTCCAAAACAATTTTTCAGGAGGGTCAACTACAGACACTTAAAAACAATTTTTCTGGAGGGTCAACTTCAGACACTTCAAAACAAATTTTTGGGAGGTTCACCTACAGCCATTTGACTGCAATCTCAGTCTGACCAATGCATTGGTGGTGTCACCATCATGCTGTGTCAGGGTAAAATTTTGGGTGGTTCACCGGCTACCTCAGTCTAACTTGGTCACTCTGGGTTCACCGCCATGCTGTGTAAGGCTACATGTTTGGGTGGCTCACCTGCTACCTCAACTAACTTGGTAACTTGTTGGTGTCACCACTAGACTGCGGCTACTGTGCCGCACACCACATAATTGTTCACTGGACTGTAGTATATATAACTGAGAGAAAAAACGTACTCTTTAGACTACGGCTACTGTGCCGCACACTACAGAATTGTTCACTGGACTGTAGTATATATAACTGAGAGAAAAAATGTACTCTTTAGACTGCAGCTACTGTACAGCACACTACAGAATTGTTCACTACACTGTAGTATATATAACTGAGAGAAAAAACGTACTCTTTACACTGCGGCTACTGTGCCGCACACTACAGAATTGTTCACTGGACTGTGGTATATATAACTGAGAGAAAAAACGTATTTTCTAGACTGCGGCTACTGTACAGCACGCTACAGAATTGTTCACTGCACTGTAGTACATATAACTGAGAGAAAAAACGTACTGTTTAGACTGCGACTACTGTACAGCACACTACAGAATTGTTCACTGCACTGTAGGATATATAACTGAGAGAAAAAAACGTACTCTTTAGACTGAGGCTACTGTGCCGCACACTACATAATTGTTCACTGGACTGTAGTATATATAACTGAGAGAAAAAATGTACTCTTTAGAATGCGGCTACTGTACAGCACACTACAGAATTGTTCACTGCACTGTAGTATAAATAACTGAGAGAAAAAACGTACGCTTTAGAGTGCGGCTACTGTACAGCACACTACAGCATTGTTCACTGCACTGTACTATATATAACTGAGAGAAAAAACATATTCCCTAGACTGCACTACAGATCCCAGCAAGCCAAGGTACAGCAGCAGCAAAAATGAGTGCTGAAAGGACTTTGGGCAATTTCTTTGGGGTCTGTGTGGACCACGTGCTGTTCCCTTTCTGCCACCAGTCGCTATGCACAGTGTGCAGCCAAGATGGCGGTAGCTGCACTACAAGTCCCAGCAAGCAGCCAGGAGGAGACCAAAAAAAAAGCTGCTTGTAGCCCTTAGAAGGGCTGTTGGGTTCTTTGAGGATGATTCCTGCCTAACCAAAATCTAAATTGAGGCCCTAACACTCTACCTGACAGACAGCAGCTCTATCCCTAATCTCATCCAGGCGGCATCTGAGGCGAGCAGCGCAGGACCAGATTCTTATATTCCCAGGTCATCTGATCTGGCCAGCCAATCCCTGCTATCGACTTGTAGGGGTTCCACGTGATGCTAGGAGGTACCAAAAACTCTCCTGCATGTTGATTGGCTGAGAAAAAAGCGCCTAACAGGAAGAGGAAGATGCCATTTTCTCGAGTATCGCGATATGCTCGTCCGAGTATCGAGCACGTACGAATACCCTAATGCTCGAACGAGCACCAAGCTCGGACGAGCATGTTCGCTCATCTCTAATGATAATGCCGTGCGCTCCTGCAAGTCCAGAACAGAGGACCATGCTCACACACAGAGCATGATTACCGCAATGGACTTACTCATCTGAAACAGCCTTTAAGGAGAGTTAGCACCCTGCCTAAGCTCAATTTCTATACTCAAATAAACCACTATCACCTGTGTATCCATTGTTAAAGACTGAAATGCATTTTGATCATAATTCTCAAAGAATCCAATTTTGTCAGGAAAAAAATAAAACATAGGTTATGGCTATAAATTTTTATTTAATAACAAAGATGTTTTCACAATTGGGAATAAGATAAAGAGCATTAGAAATTTTTGAAATTCTTTTACCATTGTTATCTCCGAGCACTTCTCTGCTCTTCTCTCACAAAGCAGGAAGCATGAAGGTTTGAAAGCGAAGTGTGAAGTTATTACTCATATTAAATACTAGATCAAAGAAGCAGCAGCAATTCATGTTGAAAATGCCAAGTAAAACGTCTAGTCACAATGGAGTAGATACATGAAAGTAAAATTTGTCAAGTCTTCAGAAATAACCGGTGATGTGATCACACTGCCACTCGTTTTAGATGTATAGCTATGTTTCGAAGACACAAAGGGTAGATAGATTAGTAAACTGATTTTCCCCAAACGAGGACACCACTTCATGCAAGTGAGAAATGCTGAAAAAAGTTTATTGAACAATGAATACAAAAATAAAGGTCTACATCATTAAAGAAGTATGAGCTGAAAAGGAAACCGCTCTTCTAGAACTCAGATGTGGCTCAGCTGCAATGACCAGTGGTGTTTTTGGAATTGTTTTTTGCTAATCCCATAAAATAGGGCAGTTCTCTTGGTGTCTTCACACCAGTTTCCTGATATAAACAATTTGGTCCAAACAGCAAATTTTTTAGGCCCCCATGATGCAAAAAATGTGTCTGAAAAAGTGGATTTGGCTTTAGAGCCAAGCTTTTAAAGGGGTTAGCCACTTTTTGGCTATTGTTGATCAGTTTGTTTGTAAGATGATTATACTGGCCAAGTCTTTTGTGCAGTCCCCACAGAGTGTCATGTGACCAGGCTAATCTCTCAGTCTCCTTCATTGAAATACACTGCTCCTACCATCTGTACTTGCACTCTTGAGAGTTTAGTGACAGTGCTATGTGTTAGAATGAAGGAGGCTGAGTGATGTATCTGGTCCCACGGCCCTTCATCCGCGGCCATATTATGCATAGGACCTCTATGCAGACAGCACAAAAGATTTGCCCAACATGGGGATATGTTTTATGAAATATAGCAAATGGCACAGAATATCAGCAAGGTCTATACCAGTAAATGCCATATAGTCATCTTACATATACATTGGTCAAAAGTAGCCAGAAAGTGGCCATCCACTTTAACTAACCTCTGCTCACAGCATTTTAGCATCTCATAAAAAAGAAGACAATGCTGCAAGCACTGTGTATGAAACCAGCCTTAGGATGGTGTCCCACATTTTTTTTAGGTGATTTTTTGCAGCTATTTTAGGAAAAACATGACAGTTCCAGATGCTGCATGGAAATTTAGGTGAAATACTAAGCAAATGAAAAGTAGGCTTTTTGTAGTGTTGTTTTTTGAGGTTTTTTTGGGGGTCAATGTATTTTTTGTTTGTTTTTTAAATAGCAGTATGCTCTGGATGTGGCTTTTTATATACATACATCTCCATATGCAAAAAAAGAAAAATGTTGATTGATTAAAAAATGCTAAATGGTTGTAAAAATGGCAGAATTTCCTGTTTTATTTTGCAAACCAAAAAAATCTAAAAAAAAAAAAACAATAACTCTGCTTGGCAGCACCCTTACAGCCAGTTCACACTGAGATTTTGGAACATTCCTGCCTTAAAATCAGCTCAAAAACACCTCAAAACAGCCTCCCATTCCTTTCCTTGGCAAGCACCACTTTCCATGAGGGGGGGGGATCCAAACTGAATCTCCATTTGAAAAAAATGGGAAGCAAAAAATAAATAAATACACCTCCATGTACCATATTTTTCACCCTATAAGACGCACTGCTCATGAGACGCACCTAGGTTTTAGGTTTTAGAGGATGACAATAAGAAAAATATATTTTTCAGTAGACCTCAGAAGAAACCAGCAATCAGACCCCCAATGTTAATCAGACCTCAGCTCACAGCTCCAATCAGAGCCCCATGCCTTACATCAGCCCCAGCCATCAGCCTCCTGTCAGCCCCCAGCCTCAGAGCAAATAAAATTTAAAAAATCCTGCTCCGGCGATCTCTCTTTTTCCTGCCATGGCTGTGCTGTGACCCAACATGCACAGCATGAGGTCACAGAACGCCCTCACGCTGTGCGCAGCCACAGCACAGCCAATGGCGGAGGACCAGGAAGCAGTGAGTACAGAGCCTTCACCATTTCCCGGTTCTCCGGTACTAATCAGCGCTTGCATAATGGAAGTGCTCATTAAAGGGTTTCTGCAGTTGTTTAAAACTGATGATCTATCCTCTGGATAGATCATCAGCATCTGATCGGCAAGAGTCCGACACCCGGGACCCCTGCCGATCAGCTGTTTGAGAAGGCAGCGGCGCTGCAGGAGCGCCGTGGCCTTCTCTGTGTTTTCCTCAGGCTCAGTGACGTCACGACTAGTATCACTGGCCTGGGCGGGGCTAAGCTCTGTTCACATAAATGGAGCTTAGCCATGCACAGGCCAGTATGTGCAGCCCTGAACTTAACCCCACCTCTGAACCTGCCTACTTGCATGGCCTGTCCTAGGCAATGGCGTACAACTAGTCGACGGTCCCTAGCCTAGGTACGTGCTGGGGTATACAGGGACGGGAACAACGAGAAGAACACAATAAACAAACGACAGAACACACAAAATATCGGGAAGTCACCAAGCCAAGGTCAAACCAGGAAGTCACGTCAAAAGCCAAGGGAGCGAGCAGGAACAAAGTCAAATGAACAAGCCGAGGTCAAAACCGAGAGGTAGCAAAATACAAAGGGATGAGACGGGGACGTAGTCAAAAACACAAGCCGAGGTCAAGTACAATAGTCAGAGATGATCACAAACCGCAAGTACTGGAAATAAAACTAATCACAGGCAACCTGTTGCCAGCAGGCTGCCTGTTTAAATAGGCCCAGCAGATGGATCACGTGACGTGGCCAGCGTCCTGTGACCCAAATCAGAAACCTCAAAACACCTGAGCGCCGACTCATGGGCGTCAGTGCTCAGCTCCCCTGATGCTTGTTGTCCAGGAGATGGCCGCGCTTGTGAAGTGTGCGTCGCCTTGTCCTCCCCTCCCCTGGGTTGCTAGGGATATGAGGACGCCGGCTCCCCGTTACAGTGGTTAGAAGATTAAATTTAGGTATGAATAAATTCTATCCTAATCAAAAGTGGTCAGATTGCCATGAAAAGTTGTATGCATACACTGTGTGGAGTACATCAAGGCATCTAACGGATTACGCTGCAGGATCAGAGTTATCTTCAATCCAGGTAGTGAGAGAAATATGTCAGTTGTAGAAAACAGATGGCACATGTAAGTGATGGTGCAGGAGTAGCTCCTAAGCATGCACCACCACAGAGCTATAAAGCTATATAACAGAACATTAACTATCTCCTATCAGAGATGTACTAATATGGTGCTCCGTGGAAAGGGGTTAAAAGCCAGATAGTGTCATTGTTTTTCTCTAATCTGTTTTTATTTTCTGATTGTAGAGTTTTTATTCTATTTTCTACTGAAGATTATGGGGCAGCCATCTTACTGAGCTGTTGTTTGCAGTATTTAATCATATGCAATACAACCATTACATGGGCTGTAGACACAATAGACTGGGGGGACCTATTGACTTCTGTGGAATAATTTTCTAAGCATTTTCTGTGACCTGTGCAGAGCTCATTGTACAAGGAATGAGTAGATAACTGTGACCATTACCTATTGTGAATGATGGATCCCGTGTTTTCTATATGTAAGTGATATCTGTCATTGTAATCCTTCCTTTGATGATGATGATAATAAGGTGACTGCTGAGAAGTGATTTCCACAGAACAGGAAGTCTCAACATATTATTAGGCCTAGCAGAAAGGCTTTTTTTAAAATAAAGGTAGTAACGTGGGAATTTAAAAAATAAATAAATCAGCAAAAATTCTAATAAAAATGCTGATTAAAAGAAATAGGTCATTTTCTGATGCAACCTTTAATGGATTGATGTGAATGTTGTCAATTTGATTTCAGCCGTGTGCATGTATAACTGTATGCTGATCAAAAGGACAAGTGGGAGGATAGACCTTTTGACACCCATCTTTACTCATTTATTCAACACATGGAGATCTACTGTTGGCCTTTAAGCATTAGATCTCACAGTTTTAAATATGGCATTTATTAAATAATATAATTACAATGCAAAATATCTTAGACAAATTAGTAGAAAATTTTAACTACAAGTGTGATATCAATTTTGTCTTTGACCATTAAAGGTCATACTATCAAATAACATGATTCTTTCTGTGCCTGCATGTTATAGCAAATTACTACACTTGAAAAATGTATTCCCAATTTCTACTCTGTATTAAACAAGATAATTTTCATAATGGTGCACTTTACATGAATTAGTTTGTAATTAGGCTTAATTATGCCATTAACAAATTACTCAAAAATTGACCTTTTCTAACAAAAGTCGAAAACATGCACATAGAGAAATAGGGGAAAGCTACAAATGTACATGACACTGACTGAAACTGTGCTAGAGGAATTTTAAAATATATGCCTAATAATTTATAAAATGAATTACACAGAAATCATGATTGCAGTTACACGTTTCTCATGAAATTATGGTGGAAAACTAAATAAAGTAAATATAAATAGTCACAAGCAGGGGCATAACTACCACTATAGCAGCAATACAGGGCTGCAGCAGGGCCTACAATGTTAACGGGGCTGAATGCAGCACATCTTCCAAAGCCCTCTTCTTCATAAGCTACCTGGAACCGTCAGGTCATACAGTGCTACTTTTAACAGATGTAGCCCTCATGCACACAGTAGTGTGTATTTTAGTGTGTGCTAATGTGCAATGGAGGGGTGGCCTATTCAAAAGTTTGCTATGGGGCCCAAACTTTTCTAGTTACACCCCTGGGACTCAGTAGTCACTAGTTCTTACTTTCATAAATCCATATGGATTGTATTCTTCTGTGTATAATTTTTTATTTAACTCTTTTTATTGAAAGATCACATATAACAATAAATAATTGATATGTTTCATATTTCAAGTATGAACAGTGATATATCATACAATATTGCAATAATAAAATAAATCTGAGATCAAGCAATTGTGACTAAAACAGATACCTCATATTAAACAACACATAGTTTTTCCTCTTTTAGCCCAGAGAAAAACATATTACCGGGGCAAGGCGTTCATGATGTCACAAAACACTGAAACAGAATATTGCATCAGCGGAGAAGAGCACCACAGTCCCCATACCTTGCCAATTTTATTAGTACAGACCCTATTTTTATATATAATAGATTCATATGGAATAATGGTGTTAACCAGATTTTTCCATTGTGTAAGTGTCGGGCACCAATCTCCCATCCAGCGGATTTCGATGGCTTTTCTGGCCAAAATATCTTCTGTGTATAATAAGTACATGTTCTCAACTGGTATTAAAAAGTACATGCTACATTAACCATTCATAGCTAGACAAAAAAAATCTGCATTTTGTTTAACATAGAAATCCAAGCATTATGGAAAGAGCTGTATAAATTAACTTAACTTTGCTCTCTGGTCAAAAACAAAAATGATCCAGACACTTGCTGATGCTTTGCTTGTTTTTGTCAGTCTTGTATTGGATATAGCAAGTTTAGCTGCAGGGTACATTTCAGTCCATTTTTTGTTTGTCCCACAAATGATGATCTTTAGATGGGCCAAAGCTCTTGCTATGCTTGTTACAGGGGTGACTGACAAAAAGAAGCAAAGCATACATGATTTCCCTATTTATTTTCTATTGGGTCACAGGCAAATAGCTTGTCCACATGCACCACAACTAAAAACAGGAGTTTCAAGCAACTGTGAACTTAAAGGGAGTTTTTGACCATACTAAACTGCTGTGAGCCTAGCTAAGGGCTGGGGAAAGCAGGAAAACATACCTTTTGTTCAGCTTTTAATATCAGGAGTTGTGTGAATATGAGGTTTCACTCAGCCATACTCAGAAAGGGAGAACTTGAATTGATTTTAAGATGGTTTTATTTAATTACTATTAATGGGATTGATTTACTAATGCAATTCATTTTTTAATTATTAGTGACCCAGGGATCAACTGATTGCCTGTGGTCCTTCTTCAGAAATTGGCAGTGCTCAAGAAGCTTCAGAAATTGGCAGTGCTCATGGTTGCTAGTCCTAGTGTTCGTTTTAGACCTCTAAACTAGAAACTAAAAAACATACCATGTGAATGAGTATTTTTTGGGGAACAATTTTAGTTATTTCATTAGTCTATGTGAGGTGGTGGCCCTAACCCCTATTATGCATTATAATACATGTGATACAATATATTATCAGTGAACTTGTAATTGAACTCAAGCATAGAAAAGTACAAAATAGTCATCCTACTGTCAAGTTCTTAGGCTTCATAACTATATTGTGGACCTATATAAATGAGCCAGACCGCATGTAACAATTCACATACTTTATTAATAAATAAACAACACAATATATGTAATAAAAACAAGTGCAGGACTAATGGCGACATCCCACAGGAAGAGGCATAAAGGGGATAATGCAGAGAATGTCCGAGTGAAAGGTTACATAATAAAGTGCAAGTGCATAACATAAAAATATATAGTTTTAAAGAACAAAACACATACCCCTACATGCCTCCTCAGGGATAACGCCAGCCCCAATGCGTGTTTCGGCGTACCTTCGTCTCCCCTGACACATGTATAGTGTTGTTTATTTATTAATAAAGTATGTGAATTGTTACATGCGGTCTGGCTCATTTATATAGGTCCGCTATGTGGTAAATTTTGAGCCATAGGCATCTTTTGCTGTATTTGACTCTTGGGTGATTATTATGCCAAATTTGCAGCTCATCACCCTTACCTAAGCTTTAATTGTATGCATTCATTACTATATTGGTCATTAGTAAAGGTTTTGTATGTTGTTCTGAGTTTTTAGTTAAGGTATCTAAGATAGTGACCTAGAGTAGTGAAATGGCTTATGTTACTTATAATGCCATTAAAAAAATGTTCCTTAAAGAAACATACATAATACTATTGTTTTATAATTTGAATATTTAAGGGTAACACTGTTGCCTGTTTTCTTTCTTCCAAAAACAAGGGAAGGAGACCTCAACAAATATATGCCCAACATCCTCCCCCACCTTAATCTGGCCCACAAAAGTAGTTCACTGAATTTCTTGCTAAATGAATCTATCCATCTAGCCATTCACTACATTTGGTAGTTTTACTCATCACTGAAAAGACTAACAATTTCTATAATCTGACTAAATCAGATATTCATTAAAGTCCGTGAATTAATACTAAGACCAATTAAAACATGCTAATTCATATTAAAGTCAAGTAGTTTGAATATTTATAGTCACATTCATGAATAGAAGTGTTGAGCGAACATGTTCGGCCTAATACACTATTCGGCCAAACATGGCAGTGCTCGGGACCACGCGGTATTCGGCCGAATAGCGCGTGGTCCCGAGCACTGCCATGTTTGGCCGAATAGTGTATTCAAGTAGTTTGAATATTTATAGTCACATTCATGAATAGAAGTGTTGAGCGAACATGAATAGTGTATTCAAGTAATTTGAATATTTATAGTCACATTCATGAATAGAAGTGTTGAGCGAACATGTTCGGCCTAATACACTATTCGGCCAAACATGGCAGTGCTCGGGACCACGCGCTATTCGGCCGAATACCTCGTGTGCTCGAGTGCCATGCTCGAGTCCCCTCCCCGCACGCTAATTAGCCAATTAGCGTGTGGGAAGATGCTGGCATTCACTGTAATGCCAGTAGCCAGTAGCATCCGGTGACATGTGACCGGCTCATACCGAGCCAGGGATAGCTGCAGCAAGGAGGGACAGAAAGTGTAGGGAGAGAAGCACACTAGGCAAGGATAGAAAACGCTCAGAAAAGACCCAAAAGCCCTTTTAAGGGCTATTATATCTGGCACAAACTTTTATTTACTTATATTTGAGCACTTTAAAGGTGGTGAAAATAGCACTAAGTGGCCTGCCATTAATGCCACATGTGCTGCTGCATGCTGTAGGATACTCTATGTATACTATATACCTGACATACTTTGCTATAATTTCTGCTGTTAAGCCCGCAGTACCTCTTTTGCGTCTTGCTGTATAACATTTGCACAAGGAGGGACTTGTGTAGGGATAGGATTTCTATAGGCAGAGTTAGTATCATTGTTCAAAAATCCATTGTTAAATCCTTCTGCATTTTTTTTTTTGGGTGGCAAAAAAAACCCAAGTGTGCCATGTCAGTAACGCTAGGTGCACAGCATATTACAACCGTTCAAAAGTCTATGTAGCTGACATCCGTATTTAATACCGTTAATTTAGGCTGCAGTTCCTCATTTGCTTCTGCAGTTTAATTTAAGCAAGTAGGGAATTAAACTATAGGGATAGGATTTGGGTAGGTAGAAAGATTGTTTCTATTCCAAAAAGACCAATGTTCATTGTGAAATACGTTTGCTTTTTTTTTTTTTTTGGGTAGCAACCGTTCAAAAGTCTATGTAGCTGACATCCGTGGTTACATTCTTCACAAGCGACGAGTGGGCCTTGATGTCTGACCTCTGTGAGGTGTTACGCAACTTTGATGAATCTACACAGATGGTGAGTGGCGATAATTCCATTATTAGTGTAACCATCCAACTTCTGTGTCTACTAAAAAGCTCGCTGCTCACAATAAATTGTAATTGCCCCCATTTTTTATCTTTTTTTTGAACGGAGCACACTTTATAAAAGACTCTTTCCAACAGCTCAATAAAGTAATCTATTATATTAACTGTACATTTTCCATACAAAAAAGGAAAGTATCAAGAAAGGGTCGTCGCCTAGCCCTATACACCTTTATTTACAAGACCACACCCTCTACTACGCCCTGACCGATAACACCTTTAGAAAATAGGAAAAATAAAACTACATATTCCATTAATACTGATCAATCTACAAGTATTGACTTGTGACATTAATTATATTACATTATTATCTTGTCGGCAAGCTACAATATGTATCATAGCCTATTGTGCACATAATCGTTTACAAAGTGTAAAAGAACAAAAATAGACATTTAAACTGAGATATACCGTATTTTTCTCCCCATAAGACACACTTTTTTCCCCCCAAAAGTGGGGGGAAAATGCCCCTACGTCTTATGGGGCGAATGCTAATGAGCGCTTCCATTATGGAAGCGCTCATTAGCACCGGAGGACAAGGAAGCGGTGAAGACTTTGTACTTACCGCTTCCTGGTACTCCGTTCGACTGTGCTGCGCACAGCGTGAGGTCACTCTGTGACACAGCCAGCGGCAGGAAGAAGAAGAGAGAGTGCGGGCAGAGAGGAGCGGCGGCGTCCAGGACAGGTAAGTGGTGTTTTTATTTTATTCAATATGAGGCTGCTGGGGGCTAGCAATTTGCAATGGGGGCTGCTAAGAGGCACTGGGGGCTGATAAGAGGCACTGTGGGCTGCTAAGAGGCACTGGGGGCTGCTAAGAGGCACTGGGGGCTGCTAAGAGGCACTGGGGGGATTATAAGAGGCACTGAGGGGCTTATATAAGACTGCTGGGTCTGATAAGAGGCATATAGGGGGTCTGATAAAAGGTATGGGGCTCTTATCTGAGGTCTGATTGGGGGTCTTTCACATTGAGGTCTGATCTGAGGTCCAATTGGAGGTCTGATCTGAGGTCTTATTGTGGTCTTATTGGGGCTGTCAGCTGAGGACGGATTAACATTGGGTGTCTGATTGGTGGTCTGTAGAAATGAGCGAGCACTAAAATGCTCGGGTGCTCGTTATTCAAGTCAAATTTTTCCCGATGCTCGGGTGCTCGTTTCGAATAACGAACCCCATTGAAGTCAATGGGAGACTCAAGCATTTTTTGCAGGGGACCAAAGCTCTGCACAGGGAAGGTTGCATGAAAACCTGGAAACCTCAGAAAATGATGGAAACACTACGGAAATGGACAGGAAACAGCAGGGGCAGCATGCATGGATGCCTCTGAGGCTGCCTAATCGTACCATTATGCCAAATTCTGGGCAACAGCCTGGTGGTGACCCTCAAGACAATTGTGCTGACCCAGACCAAGATGGGCAAGGCACATGCCCATCACATGTTAGTAAAGCACCCAACTAGGTGCAACGAAGGTCCATCACCGCCTGCGGGTGACACCACTGCCCATGCTGGCACTGCTGTCCTATCCCCCGCCCCACGACGCAGGCATAAGCCTGACACAGCGTGGTGACAGTTAGATGTCAGCGTGGTGATCAAGTTGGATTGAGGTAGCAGGTGAACCACCCAAAAATTTACCCTGACACAGCATGGCGGTGAACCCAGAGTGACCAAGTGAGACTGAGGTAGCAGGTGAAGCACTTAAAATTTTACCCTGACACGGAATGGCGGTGAATGTCAGACGCCGCCTGCATGAGATTAAGGATAGAGCTGCTGTCTGTCAGGGAGTGTGTTAGGGCCTCAATTTAGATTTTGGTTAGGCAGGAATCACCCACAAAGAACCCAACAGCCCTTCTAAGGGCTACAAGCACTTTTTTTTTTGGGCCCCTCCTGGCTGCTGCATGAGATTAAGGATAGAGCTGCTTAGCTGTCTATGCATCAGACATTGGAGCGCAAGCGCAAGCGCAAACGCGAATACAATTCCACCCACCCACATGCACAAGCCCTAAACGTCCCCATTTTCAAACTGCTGACCCTGGAGATGCTGCGCTATAGACTGGTAGAGATTGAGGCTTTCCGCAACCTGATGGCGGTGGCTGTCCCTCGGTACTTTGTCCCCAGCCACCACTATTTTTCACGATGTGCCGTCCCAGGCCTACACCAGCACGTGTCAGAGAACATCATCTGTGCCCTGACCAACGCGGTTACTGAGAAGGTCCACCTAACCACGGACACGTGGACAAGTTCTGGTGGGCAGGGACACTATATCTCCCTGATGGCACATTGGGTTAACTTGGTGGAGGCTGGGACCGAGTCTGACCCTGGGGCCGCTCATGTAATGCCCACACCGAGGATTGCAGGGCCTACCTCGGTCACGGTTTCTCAGACTTATTATGCCTCCTTCTCCTACTCTCAAATACAATCTGTGAGCACGGCGCCTTCAGTCGGTAGCTCTAGGCACAGCAGCACTGCCGTGGATAAGCGCCAACAGGCGGTGCTGAAACTGCTGAGCTTAGGTGACAAGAGGCACACCACCCAAGAGCTGTTACAGGGCATCACGGCGCAGACTGATCTTTGGCTGGCACCGATGAAACTCAAACCAGGCATAGTTGTGTGTGACAACGGGCGTAACCTGGTGGCGGCTCTGCAACTCGGCAGACTAACACATGTGCCATTATACACCAATACTATTTCCCAAAGTAACAACAACCCATATAAACACTGCATATAAAACCTACCTGGCCCACGTGTTCAATCTTGTGGTTCAGCTGTTCCTCAAGACCTACCCCAATTTGTCTGATTTGCTCACCAAGGTGCGACGCATCTGTGCGCATTTCCGCAGATCAACCACAGATGCTGCCACTCTCAGGGCAGTGCAACGGCACTTACAACTGACAGCTCACCGACTGTTGTGTGACGTGCCCACACAACGGAATTCCACATTACACATGTTAGCCAGGGTTTAACAGCAGCGCAGAGCGATTGTAGACTGCCAGATGACAACTTCCACGAGAACTGGTAGTCAAGTTAGTCAGCTTCTTCAAGTCTACAAGTGGACATGGATGTCTGATATCTGTCAGGTGTTAAGCCACTTTGAGGAGTCAACACAGATGGTTAGCGGCGATTCCGCCATTATCAGCGTCACCATCCCGCTGCTTTGTCTGCTGAAAAAGTCACTGCTCAGCATGAAGTCAGTGGCTTTGCGCTTGTCACAGGAGATGGGGGAAGAAGATACGTTGCTTGATAGCCAGAGCACCCTCAAGTCTGTTTCTCAGCGCGTATTGGAGGAGGATGAGGAGGAAGAGGAGGAAGAGAAGGAGACTGTTGACGAGACTGAAGAGGGTACTTATGCTCATTCTTTCTTATCTGTTCAGCATGTATGGGCTGAAGAGGAGGAGTTGGACGAG
>ONZH01029960.1:0-30750 GCA_900303285.1 Rhinella marina
ATATGTGTTCATTCACTATTATCTACACATCTAACCTGTTCATTCCATGTCTAGGAAGCACAGGGAATTCACTACGATGCCTAGTTTATGTGGAATATGTGTTCATTCCACTATTATCTAGCAAATCTAACCTGTTCCATTCCCATGTCTAGGAAGTCGCGGGAATGCACTATGCATGCCTGTTTATGTGGAATATGTGGTTTCATTCCACTATTATCTACACATCTTACATGTTCATTCCACATCTAGGAAGGCAGCAGGCGAATTGCACCTACATGCCTGTTTACGTCTATTATGTGTTCATTCCACTATTATCTACACATCTAACCTTTTCATTCCATGTCTAGGAAGCACAGGGAATTCACTACATGCCTGTTTATGTGGAAATTGTGTTCATTTCACTATTATCTACACATCTTACTTGTTCATTCCACATCTAGGAAGCACAGGGAATTTACTGCGTGTCTGTTTATGTGGAATATGTGTTCATTCCACTATTATCTACACATCTAACCTGTTCATTCCACGTCTAGGAAGCACAGGGAATGCACTACATGCCTGTTTACGTGGAAATTGTGTTCATTCCACTATTATCTACACATCTAACCTGTTCATTCCACATCTAGGAAGCACAGGGAATTCACTGCGTGTCTGTTTATGTGGAATATGTGTTCATTCCACTATTATCTACACATCTAACCTGTTCATTCCATGTCTAGGAAGCACAGGGAATTCACTACATGCCTGTTTACGTGGAAATTGTGTTCATTCCACTATTATCTACACATCTAACCTGTTCATTCCACATCTAGGAAGCACAGGGAATTCACTGCGTGTCTGTTTATGTGGAATATGTGTTCATTCCACTATTATCTACACATCTTACATGTTCATTCCATGTCTAGGAAGCACAGGGAATGCACTACATGTCAGTTTATGTGGAATATGTGTTCATTCCACTATTATCTACACATCTTACATGTTCATTCCACATCTAGGAAGCACAGGGAATGCACTACATGCCTGTTTACGTCTAATATGTCTTCATTCCACTATTATCTACACATCTAACCTGTTCATTCCATGTCTAGGAAGCCACAGGGAATTCACTACATGCCTGATTATGTGGAAATTGTGTCATCCATTATTATCTACACATCTTACTTGTTCATTCCACATCTAGGGAAGCACAGGGAATTTACTGTGTGTCTGTTTTATGTGGAATATGTGTTCATTCCACTATTATCTACACATCTAACCTGTTCATTCCATGTCTAGGAAGCACAGGGAATTCACTACATGCCTGTTTATGTGCAATATGTGTTTCATTCCACTATTATCTACAACATCTAACCTGTTCATTCCATGTCTAGGAAGCACAGGGAATTCACTACATGCCTGTTTATGTGGAATATGTGTTCATTCCACTATTATCTACACAATCTAACCTGTTCATTCCATGTCTAGGAAGCATAGGGAATGCACTACATGCCTGTTTATGTGGAATATGTGTTCATTCCACTATTATCTACACATCTTACATGTTCATTCCACATCTAGGAAGCACAGGGAATGCACTACATGCCTGTTTACGTCTATTATGTGTTCATTCCACTATTATCTACACATCTAACCTTTTCATTCCATGTCTAGGAAGCACAGGGAATTCACTACATGCCTGTTTATGTTGAAATTGTGTTCATTTCACTATTATCTACACATCTTACTTGTTCATTCCACATCTAGGAAGCACAGGGAATTTACTGCGTGTCTGTTTATGTGGAATATGTGTTCATTCCACTATTATCTACACATCTAACCTGTTCATTCCACGTCTAGGAAGCACAGGGAATGCACTACATGCCTGTTTACGTGGAAATTGTGTTCATTCCACTATTATCTACACATCTAACCTGTTCATTCCATGTCTAGGAAGCACAGGGAATTCACTACATGCCTGATTATGTGGAAATTGTGTTCATTCCATTATTATCTACACATCCTACTTGTTCATTCCACATCTAGGAAGCACAGGGAATTTACTGTGTGTCTGTTTACGTGGAAATTGTGTTCATTCCACTATTATCTACACATCTAACCTGTTCATTCCACATCTAGGAAGCAAAGGGAATTCACTGCGTGTCTGTTTATGTGGAATATGTGTTCATTCCACTATTATCTACACATCTTACATGTTCATTCCACATGTAGGAAGCACAGGGAATGCACTACATGCCTGTTTACGTCTAATATGTGTTCATTCCACTATTTTCTACACATCTAACCCTGTTCATTCCATGTCTAGGAAGCACAGGGAATTCAAATACATGCCTGATTATGTGGAAATTGTGTTCATTCCATTATTATCTACACATCTTACTTGTTCATTCCACATCTAGGAAGCACAGGGAATTTACTGTGTGTCTGTTTATGTGGAATATGTGTTCATTCCACTATTATCTACACATCTAACCTGTTCATTCCATGTCTAGGAAGCACAGGGAATTCACTACATGCCTGTTTATGTGCAATATGTGTTCATTCCACTATTATCTACACATCTAACCTGTTCATTCCATGTCTAGGAAGCACAGGGAATTCACTACATGCCTGTTTATGTGGAATATGTGTTCATTCCACTATTATCTACACATCTAACCTGTTCATTCCATGTCTAGGAAGCACAGGGAATGCACTACATGCCTGTTTATGTGGAATATGTGTTCATTCCACTATTATCTACACATCTTACATGTTCATTCCACATCTAGGAAGCACAGGGAATGCACTACATGCCTGTTTTACGTCTATTATGTGTTCATTCCACTATTATCTACACATCTAACCTTTTCATTCCATGTCTAGGAAGCACAGGAATTCACTACATGCCTGTTATGTGGAAATTGTGTTCATTTCACTATTATCTACATATCTTACTTGTTCATTCCACATCTAGGAAGCACAGGGAATTTACTGCGTGTCTGTTTATGTGGAATATGTGTTCATTCCACTATTATCTACACATCTAACCTGTTCATTCCACGTCTAGGAAGCACAGGGAATGCACTACATGCCTGTTTACGTGGAAATTTGTTCATTCCACTATTATCTACACACCTAACCTGTTCATTCCATGTCTAGGAAGCACAGGGAATTCACTACATGCCTGATTATGTGGAAATTGTGTTCATTCCATTATTATCTACACATCCTACTTGTTCATTCCACATCTAGGAAGCACAGGGAATTTACTGTGTGTCTGTTTACGTGGAAATTGTGTTCATTCCACTATTATCTACACATCTAACCTGTTCATTCCACATCTAGGAAGCAAAGGGAATTCACTGCGTGTCTGTTTATGTGGAATATGTGTTCATTCCACTATTATCTACACATCTTACATGTTCATTCCACATGTAGGAAGCACAGGGAATGCACTACATGCCTGTTTGCGTCTAATATGTGTTCATTCCACTATTTTCTACACATCTAACCTGTTCATTCCATGTCTAGGAAGCACAGGGAATTCACTACATGCCTGATTATGTGGAAATTGTGTTCATTCCATTATTATCTACACATCTTACTTGTTCATTCCACATCTAGGAAGCACAGGGAATGCACTACATGCCTGTTTACGTCTATTATGTGTTCATTCCACTATTATCTACACATCTAACCTTTTCATTCCATGTCTAGGAAGCACAGGGAATTCACTACATGCCTGTTTATGTGGAAATTGTGTTCATTTCACTATTATCTACACATCTTACTTGTTCATTCCACATCTAGGAAACACAGGGAATTTACTGCGTGTCTGTTTATGTGGAATATGTGTTCATTCCACTATTATCTACACATCTTACATGTTCATTCCACATCTAGGAAGCACAGGGAATGCACTACATGCCTGTTTACATCTATTATGTGTTCATTCCACTATTATCTACACATCTAACCTTTTCATTCCATGTCTAGGAAGCACAGGGAATTCACTACATGCCTGTTTATGTGGAAATTGTGTTCATTTCACTATTATCTACACATCTTACTTGTTCATTCCACATCTAGGAAGCACAGGGAATTTACTGCGTGTCTGTTTATGTGGAATATGTGTTCATTCCACTATTATCTACACATCTAACCTGTTCATTCCATGTCTAGGAAGCACAGGGAATTCACTACATGCCTGTTTACGTGGAAATTGTGTTCATTCCACTATTATCTACACATCTAAGCTGTTCATTCCACATCTAGGAAGCACAGGGAATGCACTACATGCCTGTTTATGTGGAATATGTGTTCATTCCACTATTATCTACACATCTAACCTGTTCATTCCATGTCTAGGAAGCACAGGGAATCACTACATGCCTGTTTACGTGGAAATTGTGTTCATTCCACTATTATCTACACATCTAACCTGTTCATTCCACATCTAGGAAGCACAGGGAATTCACTGCGTGTCTGTTTATGTGGAATATGTGTTCATTCCACTATTATCTACACATCTTACATGTTCATTCCATGTCTAGGAAGCACAGGGAATGCACTACATGTCAGTTTATGTGGAATATGTGTTCATTCCACTATTATCTACACATCTTACATGTTCATTCCACATCTAGGAAGCACAGGGAATGCACTACATGCCTGTTTACGTCTAATATGTGTTCATTCCACTATTATCTACACATCTAACCTGTTCATTCCATGTCTAGGAAGCACAGGGAATTCACTACATGCCTGATTATGTGGAAATTGTGTTCATTCCATTATTATCTACACATCTTACTTGTTCATTCCACATCTAGGAAGCACAGGGAATTTACTGTGTGTCTTTTTATGTGGAATATGTGTTCATTCCACTATTATCTACACATCTAACCTGTTCATTCCATGTCTAGGAAGCACAGGGAATTCACTACATGCCTGTTTATGTGGAATATGTGTTCATTCCACTATTATCTACACATCTAACCTGTTCATTCCATGTCTAGGAAGCACAGGGAATTCACTGCATGCCTGTTTATGTGGAATATGTGTTCATTCCACTATTATCTACACATCTAACCTGTTCATTCCATGTCTAGGAAGCACAGGGAATGCACTACATGCCTGTTTATGTGGAATATGTGTTCATTCCACTATTATCTACACATCTTACATGTTCATTCCACATCTAGGAAGCACAGGGAATGCACTACATGCCTGTTTACGTCTATTATGTGTTCATTCCACTATTATCTACACATCTAACCTGTTCATTCCATGTCTAGGAAGCACAGGGAATTCACTACATGCCTGTTTATGTGGAATATGTGTTCATTCCACTATTATCTACACATCTAACCTGTTCATTCCATGTCTAGGAAGCACAGGGAATTCACTACATGCCTGTTTATGTGGAATATGTGTTCATTCCACTATTATCTACACATCTAACCTTTTCATTCCATGTCTAGGAAGCACAGGAAATTCACTACATGCCTGTTTATGTGGAAATTGTGTTCATTTCACTATTATCTACACATCTTACTTGTTCATTCCACATCTAGGAAGCACAGGGAATTTACTGCGTGTCTGTTTATGTGGAATATGTGTTCATTCCACTATTATCTACACATCTAACCTGTTCATTCCATGTCTAGGAAGCACAGGGAATTCACTACATGCCTGTTTACGTGGAAATTGTGTTCATTCCACTATTATCTACACATCTAACCTGTTCATTCCACATCTAGGAAGTACAGGGAATGCACTACATGCCTGTTTATGTGGAATATGTGTTCATTCCACTATTATCTACACATCTAACCTGTTCATTCCACGTCTAGGAAGCACAGGGAATGCACTACATGCCTGTTTACGTGGAAATTGTGTTCATTCCACTATTATCTACACATCTAACCTGTTCATTCCACATCTAGGAAGCACAGGGAATTCACTGCGTGTCTGTTTATGTGGAATATGTGTTCATTCCACTATTATCTACACATCTAACCTGTTCATTCCATGTCTAGGAAGCACAGGGAATTCACTACATGCCTGTTTACGTGGAAATTGTGTTCATTTCAGTATTATCTACACATCTAAGCTGTTCATTCCACATCTAGGAAGTACAGGGAATGCACTACATGCCTGTTTATGTGGAATATGTGTTCATTCCAGTATTATCTACACATCTAACCTGTTCATTCCACGTCTAGGAAGCACAGGGAATGCACTACATGCCTGTTTACGTGGAAATTGTGTTCATTTCAGTATTATCTACACATCTAAGCTGTTCATTCAACATCTAGGAAGCACAGGGAATTCACTGCGTGTCTGTTTATGTGGAATATGTGTTCATTCCACTATTATCTACACATCTAACCTGTTCATTCCATGTCTAGGAAGCACAGGGAATTCACTACATGCCTGTTTACATGGAAATTGTGTTCATTTCAGTATTATCTACACATCTAAGCTGTTCATTCCATGTCTAGGAAGTACAGGGAATGCACTACATGCCTGTTTATGTGGAATATGTGTTCATTCCACTATTATCTACACATCTAACCTGTTCATTCCATGTCTAGGAAGCACAGGGAATTCACTACATGCCTGGTTACGTGGAATATGTGTTCATTCCACTATTATCTACACATTTTACATGTTCATTCCACATCTAGGAAGCACAGGGAATGCACTACATGCCTGTTTACGTCTAATATGTGTTCATTCCACTATTATCTACACATCTAACCTGTTCATTCCACATATAGGAAGCACAGGGAATTCACTACATGCCTGTTTACGTGGAAATTGTGTTCATTCCACTATTATCTACACATCTAACCTGTTCATTCCATGTCTAGGAAGCACAGGGAATTCACTGCGTGTCTGTTTATGTGGAATATGTGTTCATTCCACTATTATCTACACATCTAACCTGTTCATTCCATGTCTAGGAAGCACAGGGAATTCACTACATGCCTGTTTACGTGGAAATTGTGTTCATTCCACTATTATCTACACATCTAACCTGTTCATTCCACATCTAGGAAGCACAGGGAATTTACTACATGTCAGTTTATGTTTTATATGTGTTCATTCCATGATTATCTACACATCTAACCTGTTCATTCCATGTCTAGGAAGCACAGGGAGATCACTACATGCCTGTTTACTTGGAAATTGTGTTCATTTCATTATTATCTACACATCTAAGCTGTTCATTCCACATCTAGGAAGCACAGGGAATGCACTACATGCCTGTTTATGTGGAATATGTGTTCATTTCACTATTATCTACACATCTTACTTGTTCATTCCACGTCTAGGAAGTACAGGGAATGCACTACATGCCTGTTTATGTGGAATATGTGTTCATTCCACTATTATCTACACATCTTACATGTTCATTCCACATCTAGGAAGCACAGGGAATTCACTGCATGTCAGTTTATGTTTTATATGTATTCATTCCACTATTATCTACACACCTAACCTGTTCATTCCATGTCTAGGAAGCACAGGGAATTCACTATATGCCATTTTGCTTGGAAATTGTGTTCATTCCACTATTATCTACACATCTTACATGTTCATTCCACGTCTAGGAAACTGTAACGGGGAGCCGGCGGCGCGCTTCCCCTCTGCCATGCCGCCGGTCTCCCAGGAGTGCGCCGAAGTGAGGACGCAGGATGCGTCCTCGTCTCCATGACGACACTCACAGGAGAGGGTCCGGCACGCGCACTGATACAGCGCGTCCGGCGTCCTCCCCACCCCCCTAGTAAACGAGCAGGCGGGGACATCTGAGCGTTGGTCTGGGCAACCAGCGCTCAGAACATTTATTATATACCTGGTTTTGGGTCATGTGGCGCTGGCCACGCCACATGACCAAATTTGGTGCATATTTGAGCGCTGGTCACGTTTGGCCAGCGCTTGGTATGCAAATGAGGTCATGTGACGCTGGCCCCGTCACATGACCCAGTGGAGGGCTATTTAAAGCCACTAGTTGTCCTCCCTAATTGCCTGTGATTAGCGTTACTACTTTGATCAGTGCCTGTGCGACCTTGTGTTTGATTGCTGTTTGACCCTGACCTTGGACTTTGGACTTCGACCTCTCTTTGCTTCACCCCCGGTATTGACGTTATCTCCTGTGCATGACCCGGCTTGCTGACTATTCTAATATTGTGTTTGTTTCGTCTGTGTTTGTCTCTCCAATTGTTCCCTGTTCCTCCCTGTGCACTTATACAGAGCAGGGACCGTCACCGTGGTTGTCCGTGGCCGCCTAGGGCCGACTGAGGCAAGCAGGCAGGGAGAGAACGGGGGGGTATTCAGTATAGGGCGCACCTTCCCTTGTCTCCCCCGTGACAGAAGCACAGGGAATTTACTACATGCCTGTTTATGTGGAAATTGTGTTCATTCCACTATTATCTACACATCTAACTTGTTTATTCCATGTCTAGGAAGCACAGGGAATTCAATACATGCCTGTAAATGTGGAATGTGTATTCATTGTACTATAAACTACACTTATATCCTGTTCATTCCATGTTCAGGAAGCGCAGGGAAGTTAATATACCTTTTTCCATTTTTTTACCAATGTAAAACATTGTTCATTCTTTTTCTTCATTCCTTTTCTTCATTCTTTTTAGTATGTCCCATAAATATTTTTTGTGTGTGCTCGCGCATACGCACGGTACATGCATATTTATTAAGCAGCAAGCTCACCTTGAAATCCGTGTTGTGTTTTAAAGTTAAAGGACAGCATACATCATATGGGGTCTTTATTCTAGAAGTATTTTCTACTGCTTTTTTAGTTTACTTCGTTTGAGCACAATTTGCCCCAAACAAGGGTTTTTGACTATAAGTGATCTCTGACAGCTTATATTACACTGTATGGCTGTACTTATCAATTGTATAGATGTTGTTTTTACATGGCATGATTGTACATATAACATTGTATAGGTGTTATTTCATTGTATGACTGTCCATATTCGTATAGCTGAAGGTATTACATTGTACAGCTGTTATTACATTCTATGACTACATATTACCTAGGCTGTATATATTTGATATAGCTGTAGATCTTACACTGTATAGCTGTTATTACATTGTACGGCTGTAGATATTACATTGTATAGCATTGTCATTCCATTGTATGACTATACATATTTTATATAGTTGTAGATCTTACATTGTATAGCTGTTGTATTATGGCTGTAGATTTTATATATGGCAGCTGTAATTGCAGTGTGCCTCAAATTGTCTATGTCCTATTTTATTCACACAACCCCCTTTAAAGATGCTGTATGCCGTTTACAAAGTGAATACAGTCTGTACTTAGCTGAAGTGGGCAATGTGCAATAGGATTAACAATGGTAGTTCTGTCTCCCTTCTCCTCACATTCAGCCGTTTCTACCCTATTCACACGTCCTATTTTCCTTTCCTATATATATATTCCTATATATATATTCAAAATCAACAAGGTCTTTCTGTGCAAGAGCTGACAAGTTCTCTAGGTAACACTCTAGGGTCTGGTGATTGCCCTCATAGTAATATATGCTACATACAGTTTTGCTGTAAATTCCCAGCTTCCTCAATACTTTTGTCCTGCTCCTTTAGCTTCTTTCCAATTGATCAGTGAAGACTTATTTAAGGCACAATTTTCTTTCTCACATCTTAAAGCCTTGACATGTCTTCAGAGTCTATTGGAAGACATTGCGTAAGTATCCCCATCTGTACTGCTGCAAAATCGAAACATTCTTTGGGCTCCATTCACACGTCCAGTTTTTCTTTCCTGATTCATCCTGATTTTTTCAGGACCCATTGAAATGAATGGATCCAGATCAGGATCAAATCAGGAAAGAAAAATAGGACGTGTGAATAGGGTATAAGGTTGCTGACCTCTGTTTTGCACAGCTTCCAGTTGATAGGGGATTTCTATATGCTAGAGACTTTTAATACATTTCTGTTTGCAGAACTGTGGGGTTGTTTTTTTTCCTGTGTAAAAGCAATTTTGACTTAAAGGATACAAAATTCTGTATTTCTACATTTCTTTGCAACCCATAGTGATGAAAACAATTTGCCAAATACCTATTTGCAAGGGTATTATTTTATTTTATGATACTGTACTTTGTCTCTGTGTTGGTTTCACACATGTTTTTCACGGTTGCAAAATACTAACCAAACTGTGTAAACTTAGCCTTTAGGAGAATTTTTTCTTTTTGTTAAATATTTGTGTAGCTAGTTTCAAGTCCGTCCCATTTAACGTCTTTGGTTGCCTGAAAAAACATACAAGGCAAGTCAAGCTATATTCTAGTAGACATGCAGGAGCCTAGACAAAGTAAGGAAGGACACATCTACTTGATTCCATACGTGAATGGAACGGAGAGAAGATGGGACAATGTAGGGAGAAAAGATCAGTGAAGGCAAGGAATCAATAATTAGCAACTGTGAAAATGAAGGAGTGGTGGGCAGCTTCTGCACACCACTTCCCTTGCCATTTGGCAATTAATGGTGGCTGCGGAAGGTTGTTCATGATATTCAGCCTTCTCTTGGAATTGTTCTTCTGTACAGAGACTATTGTGATTACATACTGTATACCAAAATGCCTGGTTCAGAATCCTCCTATCCAGGCTCGGTCAGGACAGAGTTAAATGACTAAGTGCAGCATGGTAGCCACATATTAAAGGTCACTTGGAACCAATGCTGCTTTCGCCGATTTCACTGGATTCTGTGAATGAAGATGATATATAAATTGGAAGGGTGAAGGAAATACATCGACGATTATTCTTTATCCAACGCGTTAAAGAGATCAGATATTGAGCATCAGTAAATCCACCTGTAATCAGTAACGGGTCACTGAGGTGCAGAGCAGCTTCTCCTCCACCTGAATGTAGACAGGGAGCGGGATGAACGATATAGAGGTCTTCATACAGCCCACTAATACGCCCAATTGTATCATGATATCAGTCTGTGGATCAGACAGCCGAAAGGCTGTGTAATTCTTGAGCTTATGCTATGTATATTGTAAAATCGGGATATCCGACATACACTGGTTGCCATGCGTTTTAGCGTCCGATATGCCCCTGCGCTGTTCCCTTATGCATCTCTACTCTGTTTATCAGCACATTTCTCTGCCTTTTGCTTAATGATATTTTATTGATTAACACGGAGCAATGGGGTGTCTCAGAATGGGACCTCAAGCTAGCAGAGCTCAATTATATTTTACTAATTGCTAAAAGGACCTCTTTCCAGGCTCCAGTAGGGATGTTCAATTAATAACGGTCCTGGAGCAAAATTAAGAGCACCATTCATTATGGATTGCCATGAAGCCAGGCTAATAGCTCGGCAGCTGACCCTTTCCCGGAACCCCGGGATGTTCTGGTGCCATGTGTCCTCTTCTGGAGGTGAAACCTAGATTGCTCTGTACTGGACTGGCCCGAGACTGTTGCGAAATCACTAAGATCCTACTTTCTCACAATCGTGACCCTCTCGGTTCTGTAGACAGTCCAGTAATGTTCTGGAGAGCCAGGCAGAATAGAGCTTTTAGGTAATAACACTTTGGAAATGGTGTTCAATACAAATCAGATGTTCTTGATAAATAAATGACCTAGGCAGTATGTAGTTTACAATACGACTGCTCGTTTGAGATAGATAGATAGATAGATAGATAGAGATATAAATATATATATAATATATATATATATATATATATATATATATATATATCTGTCATCTATACAGTTGTTGTGCTGTCATAGTGTCTCGTAGGTTTTCTCTTCCATTTAGTGTTTGTTAATCCCAGTACAGGTAAGAAGAGATACACTGACCATAGCAAATGTTACAGAAATCTATTTCATTATGGAAAATCAAATGTTCCCTTTTCCATTATAAATTACGTTTTGTAATGGGAGACTCTTCATTCAATAACAAGTTAAGACAACTCCCCATCCCACTACTTCATGTTGCCATATTGGAAATAAATTGCAATGATTTGGTAGAAATAAATTCGTTTTATAGATTTAGTGGCATTCGGGGTATGAAATGGATAGAGGCTTTTGGTATTGATATATTCCATACAGCTGCAGCTTTACAAGAGACTGAGACTTTAAAATGGAGAGCTCTATATCCCAGTTGATTAATCAACTATTGAAAAATAATATATATATATATATATATATATATATATATATATATATATATATATATATATACAATTACTATTCAGCAGTTTCCACTATATTCCTTGTGATATCTTCTACATTTTCCTTTACCCACCTTACTCTTCAGTCATCATCCTTGATATTATGGGTAACCTGCGTATCTACGTACAGGCCTCTACCTCATCCATTCGACTGAAATGGGAAGAAAAGCCGCCCCTCAGGTAATCTATCTATCTTGATCTCAGATTGGATATACATAAAGTCCTCATGGTAAGCTTTTGTTTTTTTACATCTGTGCTGTTTGAAGGGCGGTATCCTGCTCTTTATGACAGATCCTGATGCTGACGTCAGGAGACTGAGGCTGGCGGGAGGTCTATGCCTGAGCTCCAATATTATCTGCAGCCTTCCTGCTCCAGACACACCACAAAGCCAAAAGCAACAACCATCACTTCTCCAGCAATCACACATCCATTGTATACCAGTAAAGAAGGAAGAGAGGAGCAGGGGTAGCTCATCAAGTCATGCAGGATTGACTGCAAAGGAGAAGCGAATCGATGGCAAACCTTTGAATCTGAATTAGCCTGGAAATCAAAAGGAGAGGAAGAGGAGGGAGCTTATAAAATAAACCAGCAAGGAAGATGGAACTTAGAATGGAGAATTTAGGGAACATTCACAGTGTATCACACTCCCAAGCTGGGGAGCTCATGAGCTCCTCACACAGCCGACAAGCTTCCCACAGGAGCCTGGTTTCTCACGGTCCACCTGCTATGGTGACAAGCATAGCTTCCATTCTGGACGGGGGGGAGTACAGAAGCGAGCATACCCTAAATGGTCCACTGCATCCTGCTATGAACATGTCCTGTGACTCTCCATCTGGCATGAATCTAAGCAGTACTTACACGACCCTAACCCCTCTCCAACACTTACCGCCCATCTCTACAGTATCTGATAAGTTCCACCACCCGCATCACCACCACCACCACCATCAGAGGCTGGCAGGGAATGTCAGCGGAGGTTTTACTTTGATGAGGGACGAGAGGGGTTTAACGTCTATGGGCAATCTCTATAGTCACTACACAAAAGAAGTATCGACCATGGGTCAACCGCTGTCATCCTTGTCCAGTGGCCTGGGCACTTTGCATAACTCACAGCAGTCACTGGGCCCTTACTGTTCCCGTGGGCACTTAGCGAATGATAAAATGGTGTCTCCAAATGGATTCGAATCTCATGCTGCCATTTTATCTAGGAGCGATGACCACCTTACAAGGAGTTTAGGTACTCCTGGAGCTGCCATGATGCCCCCTTTGAATGGGATGCATCCACATGGTCACCATCACTCATCTTCCGGTGGCTCAATAATCAGCGAAAGGGACAGAGAAGGGACCACTTCTGGTTCCCAGTCTGGTGGCAATGGTCAAGTGGAAGAGATTAACACCAAAGAAGTTGCTCAAAGAATCACGGCCGAACTGAAAAGATACAGTATACCACAAGCCATTTTTGCTCAAAGGATCTTGTGCAGGTCTCAGGGAACCCTGTCTGATCTCCTGAGAAACCCAAAGCCTTGGAGTAAGCTCAAGTCTGGGAGAGAGACATTCAGGAGAATGTGGAAGTGGCTGCAAGAACCTGAGTTCCAAAGGATGTCTGCCCTGAGACTAGCAGGTAAATCTATTCGCAATTATTTGGAACAAAATCTTTGTAATCATGTACAAACAACAAAAACAGTCAAATTGTCTGTGGAAATGCTGTGTCATCAATACTGATATAGCTAGAGCTAGTAAGCGTGATAGAATCATGAAGACTGTATAAGAGAGTTAGTGAATATGCCACATAGACATAAAGACCACTGGATATAAGTATAACATTGAGGAGGATACTACATGATTACATCATTATGCTATAAATAACAGTGTTGAAAGATGAAAATGACTATAATACACAACCTCAACATTTAAGTTTGAGTTACTAATCTGTGATTGCTTTATTTGAAACTGCATATTGTCTACTTTTTTTTATAAATGAAACGAGTTATGGAGGCGATATTTCCACACAGACTTTATTTTGCTAGTCCTTGACGATTAATAGTCCTTGACTATTTTCACTTCTACTGCTACCATTCTAGAGTAATCCAAGATCTGAAAGACATCCATATGGATTAGGAGGGTATCATTTGTAGTAACTGCCTGTTGTTCTAGTCCTACTACTAGTAGAACCTAGTACTCTAGAACTGATTATATAATTATGAACAAAATTACCGGAAATGGTAACAACGGCATTGCGGACACTAATTTAGCTAATTTGCAGAACTGTAAAGGTGCACTTGCAGATGCCAAACTATCTTGTGTTCCACCTTGACACAAAGCCCTGTAACATTTTGAAGAGTTCTCTCTGAATTCTTTCAGCTCTCTTTCAGATCGTGTCTGTTGTCTTGGAATCAACTAGGTCATCAGTATGTGCTATTTCCATAATACCCATAACATTTTAGTTTCCCAATATAAAAAGGCATAGGTTCACATAACAGTTTTTTGTTATTATTATTATTATTATTATTATTATCGTTTTTTTTAAGAAAGGCACCTTAGTAGGTATTTGCTAATGGTTTTGTGCGTCATGGAATTGATAAATACAAATGTTACATTTCGAATTAAGATATTATTAGGCAACCATAGACCAGCTAGCTATCTAGAGCTGTGAAAGAAAATGCTGTTTCGGAAAGCTCTGTATATCTGGTTTTTATCATTATTAAACTGAGGAAGATAACTTATGAGAACAGTATTACCTTACGTGTTCATTTCATTTTCATAAACCAAAAGGGTTGGATTTTAATAGAAAAGAGGAGATTTCTTAGAAATGTGAAAAGTGAGGTATCAAGAAAACAGAATCTGTTTACTGAATTCTCTCTCAGCTGCTGCACGACCTATCGATCCGAACAAGGCCTCTTCATCTCACAAATGGCAGATCCAATCAATTATCTATAGCACACATACAAAACCACTAGGGATTTTCCTGTGTCCAACCGACTCTGTCTTCTTCATCACACTATTCACAATGCAGATCATTCTATCTATCTATCTATCTATCTATCTATCTATCTATCTATCTATCATCTACTTTTATATTTATGTAATCCTAATATTTCTTTATAAGTGTTATATCCACATATACTTATATGTATTTGTGAATGACTGTATTCTAAAGACCCGAGGATAGTTGTGATGCATATACATTATTTATGGTAGGATCAGACATTCTGCAAGATTTTGCTATTTACGTCGATGATGAGGCGACCGATGTTGATTTACAATAGATATGCTGCCGCCCAAAGCTAAATAACGGGTCCAGAAAGCCGCAAATGGGGAGACGCATGACCACTTGTGATCTCCTGGTATCTGTCCTGCACTGATCTGCCTCTAAGCTCCTGGCTCTTCTTGTGCATAGAACTGACAATACAGGTCCTCCTCTGTCTACCCTTTAGAATGAAGCAATGCTATATTGAGGATTAATATGCTTGTACTGTAATTCAGATGGCTGTAATTAGGGCATAATAGTGATATCCTTTAGTTGCAGTCAATGCCCTATTGAAAGGCAGTTAAAAGAATGCGAACTGTTCTGGCTTTATAAGTTTCTGGTAAAAAAAGATTTAAACATTGCCACAAATGGCTCTTTAAGTACCTTTCTTGTTCAATCTAATTAAGCAGTTTCAGATTTATATCTTGCTCAGAAATACAAAAATAATAACCACTAGGAGAACCATAAGGCGAAGGTCTATTGCTTGCAGACAGATTAAGGCCCCTTTCACAAGAGCGGGAGACTCGCATGTCTCCCGCAACGGATCTACAGGGCTGGACTCCGCACTGACAGGGATCGCATAGCATTATATGCGATCCCTGTCCGTGCGGAGTCCAGCCCTGTAGATGCGTTGCGGGAGACATGCGAGTCTCCCGCTCGTGTGAAAGGGGCCTAAAAAGATAAATACTACAGCTGCTACACCCACTGCATGCGACATAATGCATTTTATGTAATGCGTATATATATATATATATATATATATATATATATATATATATATATATATATATATATATATATATATCATATCATGTAACAATGCAGCACAGCTTTGCAGTAAAATAAAATAATTCTCTACTTTATGTATCATATCAAATGACAGAAAACAGATTTCACGCTCTGCATTCTACATTGTAATACAATGTATTTGATAGACTGCATTGTACTAAATTGAAAAGTAATATTTCATTATTTCACTCTGAAACACCTAATAAAGAAATGTGTATATGAGCACAGCGTTTACACTGTTATGTGTTCTGGGGTTTCTGCAACAAGCCTATTTGATATTACATTCTAATATATTAATCAATCCTTAACGAAAACAATGTATCAACCAAAGATTAATAATTAACCATGCATGTTCGAGATTCCCAGCACCACTATACAGAGAAGCGTCCTCCACCGGGAGTATTCTGCAGACTGACATCTGTTGCATGATTCTGTAATATAATATAACTAGTAATGCAGGTGATAACAACATGTGGAACATCTCAAGGATCTATCTATCTACCTATCTATTCTCATATCTATCCTGTGTCATATCTGTCTATCTGTCTATCTAATGTCCATCCTTCTAACACTTGAGGCATGTATATGCTTGTATATATGTATTTGTATATAGGAGTCTCCTAGGGGGATATAGAGGACAAATGTATACACTCTTGCATATACAATTCGCCAATTACATTTAAACTGGTAATTATATGAAGAGAAATCTGTTTGGGGTGGGATAAGCAAGTAAGAAGTGGATCAATAATTTGGAATTACTATCCCTAATTCATCAGTCAGAAAAATCGATTTAATCTCTTCTTTCTTCAAATATTGTTTAGATTCCAAGTGTAAAAAGGAACAAACACAGGTATACATATATTCTCTATACTTGCATCACATTGTGTGCAATGTGACAATGTAAAATGAGATGATATTTTATATATGTTATATACAGCAACTAGGTACCACATGTTAATTCATTAGTGATACTATACAGCAGGTGACATTTTCTTATATGGTACACACAATAACTTTACTAGACCCAGTGTTAGGAGCTAGGATCAGAATATCTCTCTATCAGACTATCTATTTATCTATCTATGGCCAGTTTTGGATTTTTATGACCCTTTATCCTGAGTGAGTGTGATAATAAATCCTGCTCATTGTAAGTAAACCTGTGTATACATCATTGATTGCAGTTATTGCCCATTCTCCTCAATCTGCCAGAACACACCCACATCTAAACCCTTTTAGTTTTGTTAAAAGGTTACTGACATTGTTCTTCCTGGCCCAGGGAGGAAGATGGCAGAACTCTCATAGCATACTACAGCAAATATTGCTGTACAGTATATCTGTACAGCATTACTGTCTGTACAAACATTAGTTTTCTCGCTCTCACTGAATAGGTCTTTACAACGTGTCACTTACTTAAAGGGGTTTTGCCACTTCAGGAAAAAGCATTTATTATGCAGAGAAGGTTTCCATGGTTATGACCACCCTGCAGTCTAGCAGCATGGCTGTGCTTGTACACTACAGAAAAAAGTACCAGCTTATGTGAGCTCCAACTGTCCCGGCCACCAGAGAAGCTGGCATTTTTTTCTTGTAGTGTGCAAGCACCACCACCACTGCCAGATTAAAGGGAGGTTGTAACCATGGAAACGAGCAATATTGTATTGGGAAATAAAAAAGGACATAACTAAAAGGGCTAAGGGGCTTCACCAAGGTCTTAGTGGCCCAAAAAACCCCATAAGAAGACATCAATATCGTAATTAGCTCATGATAGTTGGGGGCCTTTTTTGGGTTAGAGAGTATGTAAATTTGCATTTTATTACATGTATTTTCCTGGATGTTAGTGAAGTTAAATTATGAAACAAAATACTTAAGTATTCTCTCTAAAGTAGCAGCTTTTTATCGGAAAAGACAATTGCTTTTTTGTACCATAGAGTGAACTATTATAATTATTACTGGATGGTAATTACATGGATGGTTAACAATAATCTACGGGCAGCTTACGTTCTGTTTCAGTAGAGCATATGCTTCATTTTGCAGAACATGTTTCTGCAATACAGGCGTACTTAATTTTCAATTTTCATGTGACCTCAGTAGGTCAGGTTCCATCCTTCTATAACTGATGTCAGATTACATCCTTCTAGTAAGGATTACAAAATACATTATGGACACTTTGAAATACAGATCTAGTGGCCATTACAGTTATCCAATTTCAGCTGTGTTTGGCATCCATATCACAACTGTAATCCATGGGGCTTTGTACATGGTCATATACTATGTACTGTATATGTGTGCATTTGAAATATACAGCCCCGTTTACTTTTGCCATTTTGTAGCTACAAAACATGCATTAATGTATACGTAGAATAGGCAAAATACTGATGCATCTATGTCCGTGGGTCCCTACACACGTCAATTTAGTTCTGAGGTTTCTCTACCAGTAAAAAAAATACCAGAATAAGTGCCTTTGTTTGCCATCAGTGGCAAATCATACATGTGAAAGCACCCTAGAGTTTGTTATCTGTACTAAGCAGCAGGGAAATGAAAATTGAAATAATACTCGGAACACGGTGAAATGCTCATAGACTCCAATGCTAATAAGTATAAAAGAAAGAGTTTTTTTAAAAATATAAAAAAAAAATTCAAATAATCTCATTGACTTAAAAATAAACAATTAAAAAATAAACAGCATAAGGAACACTGTGTGCAAAAACACCTGTACTATTAAAATATAATAATAGTTATCCCATACATCGAATGATGTTATATAAAAATAACCCCATCAAAATCATAGATTCACCATTTTTTATCACTTCACCTCCCCAAAAAAATTAATAAAAAGTGATTGAAAAGTCATACACAGTCCAAAATGGTATAAAAACTATAGATCATCCTGCAAAAATTGAGCCCTCACACAGCTCTGTACACATAAAAATAGTTATGAGGGTCTTAATATTTAAAAGGGGTTCTGCAGTTTTTTCAAACTGATGATCTATCCTCTGGATAGATCATCAGCATCTGATCGACGGGGGTCCGACACCCGGGACCCCTGCCGATCAGCTGTTTGAAAAGGCAGCGGCGCTGCAGGAGCGCCGCGGCCTTCTCTGTGCTTACCGCTGGCCCAGTGACGTCACGACTACTATCGCTGGCCTGGGCGGGGCTAAGCTCCGTTCACATGAATGGAGCTTAGCCGCGCCCAGTCCAGTGATAGTAGTCTCGACGTCACTGGCCTGCGGTAAACACAGAGAAGGCCACGGTGCTCCTGCAGCGCCCCTGCCTTCTCAAACAGCTGATCGGCAGGGGTCCCGGGTGTCGGACCCCCGCCGATCAGATGATGATGATCTATCCAGAGGATAGATCATCAGTTTGAAAAAACTGCAGAACTCCTTTAAGTATCTGTTTTCAGATACTAAAATATTGATGACCTATCCTCTGGATAAGTCATTACACTAACATTAAGCACTCTATTCAGGGCCAGATTAAGGCTACTTTCACATCTGTGTTTTTCTTTTCCAGTATCGCCAAAGAGAGTAAAACTAACCCTAAAATGTTCTTCAATTATATAAATACTAAAAAGTATAAACCTGAAGGTGTCGGCCCCTTACAGAGTAATGAGGGGGGAGTTGCAGAGAGCAATGAGGAGAAAGCAAAGCTACTAAATAACTTTTTCTCCACTGTATTCACTGAGGAAAATAAACTGTCAGATGAAATGCAGAGTATAAAAGTAAATTCCCCTTTAAAAGTGTCCTCTCTGACCCAGGAAGAGGTACAGCAACGTCTTAAAAATATTAAAATAGACAAATCACCAGGACCGGATGACATACACCCCCGTATCCTAAGAGAATTAAGTAATGTCATCGACAGACCCTTATTTCTGATATTTAAGGACTCTATACTGATGGGGAGTGTTCCACAGGATTGGCACATAGCAAATGTGGTTCCAATATTCAAAAAGGGTCCAAAAACAGAGCCCGGAAACTATAGGCCGGTAAGTTTAACTTCTGTTGTGGGTAAACTGTTTGAAGGTTTTCTGAGAGATGCTATCTTGGAGTACCTCAATGAAAATAAGCAAATAACTCCGTATCAGCATGGCTTCATGAGGGATCGGTCATGTCAAACCAATTTAATCAGTTTCTATGAGGAGGTAAGTTCTAGACTTGACCGCGGTGACTCAATGGATGTCGTATATTTTGACTTCTCCAAAGTGTTTGACACGGTACCACATAAAAGGTTAATATACAAAATGAGAATGCTTGGCCTGGGAGAAAATGTCTGTATGTGGGTAAGTAACTGGCTCAGTGATAGAAAACAGAGGGTGGTTATTAACGGTAGATACTCAGATTGGGTCACTGTCACTAGTGGGGTACCACAGGGGTCTGTATTGGGTCCTATTCTCTTCAATATATTTATTAATGATATTGTAGAAGGTTTGCATAGTAAAATATCAATTTTTGCAGATGAGACTAAACCGTGTAAAGTAATTAACATAGAAGAGGACAGTACACTGCTACAGCAGGATCTGGATAGACTGGAGGCTTGGTCAGAAAAGTGGCAGATGAGGTTTAACACTGACAAATGTAAGGTTATGCATATGGGAAGGAATAATGCAAGTCACCACTACATACTAAATGGTAAAGCATTGGGTAACTCTGACAGGGAAAAGGACCTAGGAATTTTAGTGAACAGCAAACTAAGTTGTAGAAGCCAGTGCCAGACAGCTGCTACCAAGGCCAATAAGATAATGGGTTGCATCAAAAGGGGCATAGATGCCCGTGATGAGAACATAGTCCTGCCACTTTACAAATCACTAGTCAGACCACACATGGAGTACTGTGTACAGTTCTGGGCTCCTGTGAACAAGGCAGACATAGCAGAGCTGAAGAGGGTTCAGAGGAGGGCAACTAAAGTAATAACTGGAATGGGTGGACTACAGTACCCAGAAAGATTATCAAAATTAGGGTTATTCACTTTAGAAAAAAGACGACTGAGGGGAGATCTAATAACTATGTATAAATATATCAGGGGTTAGTACAGAGATCTCTCCCATCATCTATTTATCCCGAGGACTGTGACTGTGACGAGGGGACATCCTCTGTGTCTGGAGGAAAAAAGGTTTGTACATAAACATAGAAGAGGATTCTTTACGGTAGGAGCAGTGAGACTGTGGAACTCTCTGCCTGAGGAGGTGGTGATGGTAAGTTCACTAAAAGAGTTCAAGAAGGGCCTGGATGTATTTCTGGAGGGTAATAATATTATAGGTTATAGTTACTAGAGAGGGGTCGTTGATCCAGGGAGTTATTCTGATTGCCTGATTGGAGTCGGGAAGGAATTTTTCCCCCTAAAGTGAGGAAAATTGGCTTCTACCTCACAGGGTTTTTTTTGCCTTCCTCTGGATCAACTTGTAGGAAAACAGGCTGAACTGGATGGACAGATGTCTTTTTTTGGCCTTACAAACTATGTTACTATGTTACTATGTTACTATTGAGATCCGGCAGAAGATGTCCACACCAGGAAAAAACGCTTCCGTTTTGCCCCATTCATTGTCAATGAGGACTAAAATGAACTGAAGGGAACAGAATGTACCAGAATTCATTCCATTCTGTTTGATTGCATTCCCATACCAGACAGAAAACTGCTGCAAGCAAAACAAATCCGGCATGACACACAATGCAAGTCAATGGTGCGGGATCCGTTTTCTCAAACACACTAGAAAATGGATCCGTCGTCCATTGACTTACAGTGGTTTTAATGCCAGATCCGTCATTGCTATTTTAAAGATAATACAACCGAATCTGTTCATAACGGATGCAGCCATTTGCATTCTCAATAACAGAAGCGTTTTTGCTGACCCCTCCCCAACTAATGTGAAACCCTCCTCTACCACATACTGGAGGACATTTAGTAAGAGTCATACATTGTTTTGGATTATACCATGAGGAATTTTCAGCGAAGTATGCACCATACTGTAGCTTACTTGGCAACATGAAAAAGTTGGTCTGTAAAAGTCAAGAGTGTGGAATGCAAAGTATTTTTTTCCAGATATGGACACACCCCTTTTACTGAGGCTCCACCCTTCATTTTTGTCCTGTCCCCTTTAATGATGTGTCCTCCATGCCCTGTGTGGGGAATTCACCAACTCCTCTAGGAGTTCAGAGGTTTCTCTTCTTTCTAGGAGCCTCCCAGAAGCTCCAGGAAATTTGGAAAGTTTGTACTATAGATTAGGGCTGGTCAATCAATCGAAAAATAACAAAAATCATTTATTATGGAGCGCTGCTCTGCTCTTTAGATGTTTGTGTCAGGCTCCTCCACTTACTTGAATTGTGTCCACCGCCACCCCCCACCCCCACTACTCCAACTGCATCCACCTCCCCATCACTGTTCCAATTGTTGACTATGAACTATGGAGGAAAAAAAAATCACTATTTTTTTGAATCCAGAGGAAAAAAAAAGCAGACTGGTTTGAGAGTTGTATTTATAGAAGCAGAGAAACAACACAAGTTTGTGAGCGTTCGCGTGTTTGATTTCCAGTGTGTGTTTGAATTAAGTGTGTGACTTTAGATTACGTGACTTCAGATTCAGGGACTTTAAGAGGGGACTACAGTAAGTTTGTTTCATATCACTGTTTGGTATTTTTTCTCTTTGTTTGAATAATTCCCATTAGTATGTGTTCCATTATTGACAGCGCAGTCCAGTGCACATCTTGTCTAATATATGCAGTCCTGGAACAGCAGTTTAAGGGTGCATATCTTTGTTCAAAATGTGAGCAAATTGCCCGTTTGGAATCGCACATTGTTTATATAACCGGGCAAATTTCAACACTGAGAAGCGCTGACAATTTGGAAAAGAGTTTGCTGCTCACTGAGCAAGCACTATAAGCTAGCTGGGTAACAGTTAGAAAGCGGGGTAGAGGGAAAAGTACCAGGGAGGCTAGCCCTGATCTGACACACCCCAACATGTTTGCAAGTTTGGCAGATGAGGGGGATGCCACTTCAGGGAGAGCACTGCTGCAGCCGGACACTTCCTCTGCCAGTCAGGGGAATGTCAGCTCCAGTAAGCAGGGGACCAGGAGAGCAGGACAGGCCAGACAGGTGCTGGTAGTGGGAGACTCAATTAATAGGGGTATAGAGAGGGCAATCTGTCACAAAGACCGGGATCGTCGAACGGTGTGTTGTTTTCCTGGCGCTCGAATTCGACACATCGCGGATTGGGTTGACAGATTAATGGGAGGGGCTGGAGGAGATCCAGTAGTCATGGTCCATATCGGAACCAATGACAAAGTTAGAGGTAGGTGGAGCGTCCTTAAAAATGATTTTAGGGATATAGGTCATAAGCTTAGGGCAAGGACCTCAAAGGTAGTGTTTTCCGAAATACTGCCTGTACCACGAGCCACACAAGAAAGGCAGCGGGAGATTAGAGAGGTAAACAAGTGGCTCAAGAACTGGTGTAGGAAGGAGGGGTTTGGGTTCTTGGAGAACTGGGCCAACTTCTCTATCGGCTACAGGCTCTATCGTAGGGATGGGCTGCACCTCAGTGGGGAAGGGGCAGCTGTTTCGGGGGAGAAGATGGCTAGAAGGCTGGAGGAGTGTTTAATCTAGGGACTGAGGGGGAGGGTAACTACATTATAGGAGGGGAAGATATAGACCTGGGGCAAGGTGATGGAACTGGGGGAAGAATGGAAGGAGGAACTAGAACAGTTCAGAAGGAAAGGTATAGGGGAAAAAATATACATCAACCTCTTAATTGTATGTACAGTCATGGCCAAAAGTTTTGAGAATGATACAAATATTAATTTTTACAAATTCTACTGCTTCAGTTTTTATAATGGCAATTTGCATATACTCCAGAATGTTATAAAGAGTGATCAGCTTAACAGCAATTACTTGCAAAGTCAATATTTGCCTAGAAAATGAACTTTATCCCCCAAAACACATTTCAACATAATTGCAGCCCTGCCCTAAAAGGATCAGCTAACATCGTTTCAGTGATTGCTCCATTAACACAGGTGTGGATGTTGATGAGGACAGGGCTGGAGATCAATCTGTCATGATTAAGTAAGAATGACACCACTGGACACTTTAAAAGGAGGCTGGTGCTTGGCATCATTGTTTCTCTTCTGTTAACCATGGTTATCTCTAAAGAAACACGTGCAGTCATCATTGCACTGCACAAAAATGGCCTAACAGGGAAGAGTATCGCAGCTAGAAAGATTGTACCTCAGTCAACAATCTATCGCATCATCAAGAACTTCAAGGAGAGAGGTTCCATTGTTGCCAAAAAGGCTCCAGGGCGCCCAAGAAAGACCAGCAAGCACCAGGACCGTCTCTTAAAAGTGTTTCAGCTGCGGGATCGGGCTACCAGCAGTGCAGAGCTTGCTCAGGAATGGCAGCAGGCAGGTGTGAGTGCATCTGCACGCACTGTGAGGCATAGACTCTTGGAGCAAGGCCTGGTCTCAAGGAGGGCAGCAAAGAAGCCACTTCTCTCCAGAAAAAACATCAGGGACAGACTGATATTCTGCAAAAGGTACAGGGAGTGGACTGCTGAGGACTGGGGTAAGGTCATTTTCTCTGATGAATCCCCGTTTCGATTGTTTGGGACATCTGGAAAACAGCTTATTCGGAGAAGACGAGGTGAGCGCTACCACCAGTCTTGTCTCATGCCAACTGTAAAGCATCCTGAAACCATTCATGTGTGAGGTTGCTTCTCAGCCAAGGGAATCGGCTCTCTCACAGTCTTGCCTAAAAACACAGCCATGAATAAAGAATGGTACCAGAATGTCCTCCGAGAGCAACTTCTCCCAACCGTCCAAGAGCAGTTTGGCGATCAACAATGCCTTTTCCAGCATGATGGAGCACCTTGCCATAAAGCAAAGGTGATAACTAAATGGCTCAGGGAACAAAACATAGAGATTTTGGGTCCATGGCCTGGAAACTCCCCAGATCTTAATCCCATTGAGAACTTGTGGTCAATCATCAAGAGACGGGTGGACAAACAAAAACCTACAAATTCTGACAAAATGCAAGCATTGATTGTGCAAGAATGGACTGCTATCAGTCAGGATTTGGTCCAGAAGTTGATTGAGAGCATGCCAGGGAGAATTGCAGAGGTCCTGAAGAAGAAGGGTCAACACTGCAAATATTGACTTGCTGCATTAACTCATTCTAACTTTCAATATAAGCTTTTGTTACTCATAATATGATTGCAATTATATTTCTGTATGTGATAAAAACATCTGACAAACACACATAAAAACCAGAGGGCAGCAGATCATGTGAAAATATAATATTTGTGTCATTCTCAAAACTTTTGGCCATGACTGTACACTGTTGCTAGGAGCCTGACTAATAAAACTGGTGAACTGGAATTAGTGATGTGTGAGGAGGACTATGACATGGTGGGAATAACTGAGACATGGCTGGATGATAGCTATGACTGGGCAGTTAACGTACAGGGTTAGGCTTAATTCACACGTCCTTATTTTTTTTCCTTGTCCGTTCCGTTTTTTTTTGCGGACCGTATGCAGAACCATTAATTTCAATGGGTCCACAAAAAAAAACGGAAGGTACTCCGTATGCATTCCGTTTCCGTATGTCCGTATTTCCGTTCCGCAAAAAAGATAGAACATGTCCTATTCTTGTCCGTTTTGCTGACAAGGATAGGAAATGTTACAATGGATCCTCAAAAAAAATGGAAACAAGGATGACATACGGAACGTCATCCGTATATTGCGGATCCGTAAAAACGGAACAGAAAACACATACGGACGTGTGAATGAAGCCTTACAGTCTGCTTAGAAAGGATCCTTAAAACCGGAGAGGGGGGAAGGCCTGCCTTTATGTAAAGTCCTGTCTAAAGCCCACACTCCGGGAATATATAAGTGAGGGACATGAAGATGTGGAGTCACTGTGGGTAGAAATGCATGGAGCCAAACACAATAATAAAATACTAATAGGACTTTATTATAAACCACCTAATATACCAGAGTCCACAGAAAATCTACTTCTAAACTAAATAGACGAGGCGACAAATCATAATGAGGTCGTTATTATGGGGGATTTCAACTACCCAGATATAGACTGGGAAACTGAAACCTGTATATCTCATAAAGGAAACAGGTTCTTGGCAATAACCAAAGACAATTACCTTTCCCAACTGGTTCAGGACCCGACTAGAGGGACAGCCATACTGGACTTAGTATTAACCAATAGACCTGACAGAACAACAGATGTGCAGGTTGGGGGACACCTGGGAAATAGTGACCATAAAGTAATAACCTTCCAATTGTCATTCAAAAGAGTGTTTCTTCAGGGAGGGACAAAAAAAAGCAAAATTTAGCCAACTAAGATGGGATATGTAATAGGCCTAACTAACTGGGACAAAGTCCTCAAAAATAAAAATACAGCCACAAAATGGGATATTTTTAAAAGAATCCTAATATCTAATTGTGAGAGGTACACACCTTATGGGAATAAAAGGGTAAGAAACAAGCATTTAAAGCATTTAAATCACTAAAACAGGAGGGGAGCGAGGAAGCATTGAAAAACTATAAGGAAAAAAATAGAATATGTAAAAGACAAATAAAACCAGTCAAACTAGAGACCGAGAGATTAATCGCCAAACATAAATAGTAAAAAGTATAAACCTAATGGTGTCAGCCCCTTACAGAGTAATGAGGGGGGAGTTGCAGAGAGCGATGAGGAGAAAGCAAAGCTACTAAATTTTTTTTCTCCACTGTATTCACTGAGGAAAATAAACTGTCAGATGAAATGCAGTATATAAAAGTAAATTTCCCATTAAAAGTGCCCTGTCAGACCCAGGAAGAAGTACAGCGGCGTCTTAAAAAGATTAAAATAGACAAATCGCCAGGACCGGATGGCATACACCTCAGTATCCTAAGAGAATTAAGCAATGTCATAGCCAGACCCTTATTTCTGATATTTAAGGACTGTATACTGACGGGGAGTGTTCTACAGGATTGGCACATAGCAAATGTGGAGCCAATATTCAAAAAGGGTCCAAAAACAGAGCCTGGAAAAAATAGGCCGGTAAGTTTAACATCTGTCTTGGGTAAACTGTTTGAAGGTTTTCTAAGAGATGCTATCTTGGAGTACCTCAATGAAAATAAGCAAATGACTCCATATCAGCATGGCTTCACGAGAGATCGGTAACGTCAAACTAATTTAATCAGTTTCTATGAGGAGGTAAGTTCTAGACTTGACTGCGGCGAATCAATGGATGTCGTATATCTGGACTTCTCCAAAGCATTTGACACGGTACCACATAAAAGATTAGTATATAAAATGAGAATGCTTGGCCTGGGAGAAAATGTCTGTATGTGGGTAAGTAACTGACTCAGTGATAGAAAACAGAGGGTGGTTATTAATGGTACATACTTAGATTGGGCCCCTGTCACTAGTGGGGTACCACAGGGGTCAGTATTGGGCCCTATTCTCCAATATATTTATCAATGATCTTGTAGAAGGATTGCACAGTAAAATATCAATTTTTGCAGATGACACTAAACTGTGTAAAGTGATTAACACAGAAGAGGACAGTACACTGCTACAGATGGATCTGGATAGATTGGAGGCTTGGGCAGAGAAGTGGCAGATGAGGTTTAACACTGACAAATGTAAGGTTATGCATATGGGAATGAATAATGCAAGTCACCAGAACATACAAAATGGTAAAACATTGGGTAACAATGACATGGAAAAGGACCTAGGAATTTTAGTAAGCAGCAAACTAAGCTGTAGAAACCAGTGTCATACAGCTGCTGCCAAGGCCAATAAGATAATGGGTTGCATCAAAAGGGGCATAGATGCCCATGATGTGAACATAGTCCTGCCACTTTACAAATCACTAGTCAGACCACACATGGAGTACTGTGCACAGTTTTGGGCTCCTGTGAACAAGGCAGACATAGCAGAGCTGGAGAGGGTTCAGAGGAGGGCAACTAAAGTAATAGTAAGTGCCATAGCGCCTAGCGAGGGCGCTTTTGACTGATGAGAGGCAGTTATAGAGACTAAGAGGTTAAACTTTCCCTGTCTTCCACTTGTTGATTCCATTCTGGCCCGTAGGGGGCGTTTAATCATAGGCTGTATCCTGCATTAGTAAGTGGCTTAGTCCTCCCCTTCTCCCCCCCCCCCTCTGGGGTTAGAAATTATGGTTCCCTCCGCTCCACCCCTATAGTCAATAAGTAGGAGGGCTTACCCTTTTCCCGATCTCTTTCACCGGCACCTCATCTGGAGCTCTTCCCTCCCTCCTTGTTTTTGTTGTCTCAGTTTTTTTCACTTTTCTTACAGTAAGTTTTGAAGTCACAGCTGGAGGTTGGTCAAAATATATGGTGATATCGGAGGAGAAGGCGGACTTGCCCACTGTGGTTCTGTGGTAGGCATATCGCTTCTCAGACTCTGGAATAAGGTTTTCTGGCAATGTTAAGTTATGGTTTGGTGTAAGCGGTTATATTAATAAAGCTGTGACCGACACTCACTCCAACAAAAATCTTGTGCCTGTGTCTTGTGCCTGTGTCTTTATTGTTTTCAGGGGAAGACAGGTAATTATCATTCTCAGCAGTCTAACTGGACTAGGTGGACTACAGTACCCAGAAAGATTATCAAAATTAGGGTTATTTACTTTAGAAAAAAGACGACTGAGGGGAGATCTAATAACCATGTATAAATATATCAGGGGCCAGTACAGAGATCTCTCCCATGAACTATTTATCCCCAGGACTGTGACTGTGACGAGGGGACATCCTCTGCGTCTGGAGGAAAGAAGGTTTGTACACAAACATAGAAGAGGATTCTTTATGGTAAGAGCAGTGAGGCTATGGAACTCTCTGTCTGAGAAGGTGGTAAGTTCACTAAAAGAGTTCAAGAGGGGCCTGGATGTATTTCTGGAGGGTAACAATATTACAGGTTATAGCTACTAGAGATGCGTTGTTGATCCAGGGAGTTATTTTGATTGCCTGATTGGAGTCGGGAAGGCATTTTTTTCCCCTAAAGTGGGGAAAATTGGCTTCTACCTCAAAGGGTTTTTTTTTTTTACAGTGCCTTGTGAAAAGTATTTGGCCCCCTGGAACTTTTCAACCTTTCGCCACATTTCAGGCTTCAAACAAAAAGATATAACATTTTAAATTTTTGGTGAAGAATCAACAAGTGGGTCACAATTGTGAAGTAAAACTGAAAATTGGGGTGTGCAAAATTATTCGGCCCCCTTGCATTAATACTTTGTTGCTCCACCTTTTGCTGCAATTACAGCTGCAAGTCACTTGGGGTATGTCTCTATCAGTTTTGCACATCTAGAGACTGAAATTCTTGGCCATTCTTCCTTGCAAAACAGCTCGAGCTCTTTGAGGTTGGATGGAAAGCGTTTGTGAACAGCAGTTTTCAGCTCTTTCCACATATTCTCAATTGGATTCAGGTCTGGACTTTGACTTGGCCATTCTAAGACCGGGATATGTTTATTTTTGAACCATTCCACTGTACATTTTGCTTTATGTTTGGAATCATTGTCTTGGAAGATAAATCTCTGTCCTAGTCTCACGTCTTTTGCAGACTCCAACAGGTTTTCATCCAGAATGGTCCTGTATTTGGGTCCATCCATCTTCCCATCAATTTTAACCATCTTCCCTGTCCCTGCTGATGAAAAGAAGGCCCATAGTCCTGCCACTTTACAAATCACTAGTCAGACCACATATGGAGTACTGTGTACAGTTCTGGGCTCCTGTGAACAAGGCAGACATAGCAGAGCTGGAGAGGGTTCAGAGGAGGGCAACTAAAGTAATAACTGGAATGGGTGGACTACAGTACCCAGAAAGATTATCAAAATTAGGGTTATTCACTTTAGAAAAAAGACGACTGAGGGGAGATCTAATAACTATGTATAAATATATCAGAGGTCAGTACAGAGATCTCTCCAATCATCTATTTATCCCGAGGACTGTGACGAGGGGACATCCTCTGCGTCTGGAGGAAAGAAGGTTTGTACATAAACATAGAAGAGGATTCTTTACGGTAAGAGCAGTGAGACTATGGAACTCTCTGCCTGAGGAGGTGCTGATGGTAAGTTCACTAAGAGAGTTCAAGAAGGGCCTGGATGTATTTCTGGAGGGTAATAATATTACAGGTTATAGTTACTAGAGATGGGTCGTTGATCCAGGGAGTTATTCTGATTGCCTGACTGGAGTCGGGAAGGAATTTTTCCCCCTAAAGTGAAGAAAATTGGCTTCTACCTCACAGGGTTTTTTTTTTGCCTTCCCCTGGATCAACTTGTAGGAAAACAGGCTGAACTGGATGGACAGATGTCTTTTTTCGGCCTTACAAACTATGTTACTATGTTACTATGTTACAAACTATGATGCTGCCACCATCATGTTTGACAGTGGGGATGGTGTGTTCAGGGTGATGAGCTCTGTTGCTTTTACGCCGAACATACTGTTTTGCATTGTTTCCAAAAAGTTCGATTTTGGTTTCATCTGACCAGAGCACCTTCTTCCACATGTTTGGTGTGTCTCCCAGGTGGCTTG
>ONZH01029961.1:0-26632 GCA_900303285.1 Rhinella marina
GCAGGGCAAGCCTCCAAAAAATCGTTGGTGAGAGCCTGGAGGTGACGCTCAGAAACAAATGGTTTAAAAAAGCATGGTGGTGCACCCCTGAATGACAGTGTGTGACTGAGATTGCAGGTGAACCCGCTAAAATTGTAGTCTAGCACACCTTGGTGGTGAACCCATAAATTACAAAGTTTGACTGAGATTACAGTTTACAGCATGCGGGTGAACCCCAAGATGACTTGTTAAAACTGAGATTGCAGTTTACAGCTTGGCGGTGAACCCCAGAGTGGCTTGGTTAGACTAACATAGCAGCTGAAACTAGCCTGACACAGCATGGCGGTGACTACAGTTCAGTGAACAATTCTGTGGTGTGCGGTACAGTAGCCGCAGTGTAGAAAAAATGTTTTTTCTATCACTTATATATACTATAGTCCAGTGAAAATTGTGTGGTGTGTTACACTAGCCGGAGTCTAGAAAATATAAGTTTTTTCTCTCAGTCATATATACTACAGTGCAGTGAAAAATTCTGTTGTGTGCTGCACACTAGCCGGAGTCTAGAAAATATACGTTTGTTTCTCTCAGTCATATATACTACAATGCAGTGAAAAATTCTGACGTGTGCTGCACACTAGCCGGAGTCTAGAAAATATACCTTTTTTCTCTCAGTCATATATCCTACAGTGCAGTGCAAAATTCTGTCGTGTGCTGCACACTAGCCGGAGTCTACAAATATACATTTTTTCTCTCATTCATATATCCTACAGTGCAGTGCAAGATTCTGTCGTGTGCTGCACACTAGCCGGAGTCTACAAATATACATTTTTTCTCTCATTCATATATCCTACAGTGCAGTGCAAGATTCTGTCGTGTGCTGCACACTAGCCGGAGTCTACAAAATATACATTTTTTTTCTCTCAGTTATATATCCTACAGTGCAGTGAAAAATGGTGTGGTGTGCGGTACACTAGCCGCAGTCTAGAGAATAAGTTTTTTCTCTCAGATACATTTAATACAATCCAGTGAAAAATTCTGTGGTGTGTGGTACACTAGCCGCAGTCTAGAGAATACATTTTTGGCCTCAGATATTAATTCTACAGTTTAGTGATTACATAAAATGTTAAACCCAAGGGCTAAGGGATGAGGACGTGGGCGTCCAAGTGATGTAGGGGGGCAGAGGCCGTGGTCCTGGGCAGGGTGACACAGTAATTACTGATGAGGGAGCAGTGGAATGCCGCAGAGTTTCGCTCCCTAGCTTTATCTTGCAATTTACAGGGTCACTTGGTACACCACTATGGAAACCACAACAGGTGATGACGTGGATAGTGGATAATGTGTCCAGTAATTTATCCACCACCCAGTCTTCCACGCAGTCCACCCATGCTAGCCAAGGGAGTAAACCTCTGGCTCCTCCAGCTCAACCTCCTTCCCCCAGCCTGCCCCCCCCATGGAAAATATGGATTCAGATATGGCATACTCACAGGAACTCTTTTTAGGACCCTACCCAGAGACACAAACCACTGCTCAACAGCAACCTGATCAGTTTCTCTGTCCCGATGCCCAAAATTTAGAACTTTCACAGTCTGTTGGTGATGAGAGTGTGGACTTAGTGCAAGTAGTGCGTCAAGAGGTGTCGGATGATGATGATGATGTGACACAGTTGTCAGACATTGACGTTGTTGTCAGGGCAGTAAGTCCCAGGGGGGAGCAGAGTGAGGAATCGGAGGAAGAGCAGATGGATGATGAGGTGACTGACCCGAGCTGGGTTGGTAAGCCTAGTCAAGACAGTGCTTCTGAGGGAAAGGCAAGTGCAGCACCAGAACAGGTTGGAAGAGGCAGTGGGGTGGCCAGAGGGAGAAGCAGGGCCAGAGCAAGTAGATCAGCAACTGTTTCACGGAGTAAAGCTCCCGTGCCAAGGCCTAGATGTTCGCAAGTCTGGAGGTTCTTTAAAGAAAGTGAGGATGACCGACGGACTGTGGTGTGCAACTTGTGCCACAACAGGATCAGCAGGGGAGCCACCACTACCAGCCTAACCCCTACCAGCATGCGCAGGTATATGAGTGCTAAACACATGACTCAATGGAACCAAGGCCGTTCACCTCCTGCGGATCACACCACTGCTCCTTCCCCTGTGTCACATGCTGGCTTTTGCGAGTCAACCCCCCTCCCAGGACCCCGGCATGAGCACCTCCCACCCTAAACCAATGTGTCCCAGCGCAGCATTAAGCTGTCTTTGCATAAGACATTGGAGCGCAAGTGCAAACGCAAATACAATTACACCTACCCACGTGCATAAGCCCTAAACCTCCACATTTTCCAACTGCTGAGCCTGTAGATGCTGTCCTATAGACTGGTAGAGATAGAGGCTTTCCGCAACTTGATGGCGGTGGCTGTCCCTTGGTACTTGGTCACCAGCTGCCACTATTTTTCATGATGTGCCGTCCCAGCCCTACACCAGCATGTGTCAGAGAACATCATCCGTGCCCTGACCAACACGGTTACTGAGAAGGTCCACCTAACCACGGACACGTGGACAAGTGCTGGCGGACAGGGATACTATCTCCCTGACGGCACATTGGGTTAACTTGGTGGAGGCTGGGATCGAGTCTGACCCTGGGGCCGCTCATGTAATGCCCACACCGAGGATTGCGGGGCCTACCTCGGTCACGGTTTCTCAGACTTATTATGCCTCTTCCTCCAACCCCTCCTCCTACTCTCAAATACAATCTCTGAGCATGGGGCCTTCAGTCGGTAGCTCTAGGTGCAGCAGCACTGCCGCGGTGCTGAAACTGCTGAGCTTAGGTGACAAGAGGCACACCGCCCAAGAGCTGTTACAGGGCATCACGGCGCAGACTGATCTTTGGCTGGCGCCGCTGAAACTTAAACCAGGCATTGTTGGGGGCATAGCCTAACCGCTGAACAAGACGGAGGCTTGAATCAGAGCTCCTGCTTCACCGACCCATGCTTCACAGCTTCTAATGCCGAGACCCAGCTGAAAATGGTCAAAATCGGAAGAGACAAGCCTAGGGAGACTCCAGAGACTCCTAAAACGAAGAAAAATCAATCCGAAATGGACAAGTTTCTCCGGAGAAAGCTCGCATCTTCACCTGCTCGAGCTTCCAAGATGGCGCCGCCTGTATTCCCACGAGACTCCGAAGCTGAGGAACATGGTGAAGAATCCTGCACAGCAGAGGCAAGTGACTTAACCCAGACGGAAGATTCCTCTATACTCACTAAGTCCTTCTTTAAAGCCACGCTGTCACAGGCCTTAGCACCGCTTTTACAGGAAATCAGAGATCTCAGAGCTGATTTCAGAGCTCTTGGCCACCGAGTTGACAAAATGGAGCAGGATCACGGCCTAGTTGTTGCGCACAGCTCTGCCGTAGCCCAGCAGTTGGACTCACAAGTGGAGTCCCTCAATAATGCATATCTCCTGATAGAAGATCAAGAGAACAGGAGTCGCAGAAAAAATATCCGTATCAAAGTCTTACCTGAGTCGGTGACGGCAGACAGCCTAGAAATTACTGCCAGACTGCTGTTTGCCACCTTACTGGGCGATGAGAGAGCAGACGCCATTGTCATCGAAAGGATACACCGTTCTCTCCGACCTCCTCCAAAACAAGGCAAGATACCTAGGGATGTTCTCTGCGGCCTTCTAAGTTTTCAAGACACGGCGGCCATTTTACAAGCAGAGTGGGACAAAAAAGACATTCAATACGAGGACACTCCTATAGCTCTCTACCAAGATATTGCCCCATCCACTTTATTCAAGCGACGGATCTTGAAGCCCCTCACGGATCATCTGAGGAACCTAAAGATAGCGTACAGATGGCTCTATCCCTTTGGGGTTACCTTCGCTAAAATTGGTCGCAGATGTGTTATACGTCAACCACGAGATCTACAGATGGCCTGGAATGTTTTGGACATATCACCTATACCTGTGGATTCTTGAATGCCGGTGGACTTCAAGACATCTGCCCTGCCGCCTCTCCCCACTTTGGAGCCATGGGAGACGGTCACCAGGCAAATGACCCCGAAGAGTAAAAGACGTCTGGAATGAGAGATATGTATAGGCTTTTCTGTGTTTTTTCTTTTTCTGAGCTGCCTTTAACACCCAGACACTGCTTTTCATAAGCAGGAACCTTTTGATATTATTAGATGGGAATTCAGTTGCCAGAGTTCATATGGCTCTGAATTCCTCGTCTTGAGGTCTTACCTGCATGCCCATATCACCAACAAACTGGCAGCAGCCTAACCCTCTGTTATACTTATATTGTATTTCACTTCTTCTCTTCACAGTTTATCATATTTAATCTGTTTACTCCTTTCTTGGCATTAGTCAAATCCAGCCTCTATAATGTAATTCTCTTAGAGTTAATATTTTATAGAAGCATGGGGGTGGAGACTCGGGTTGGGATGTTTTTGTTCCATCACCTGCCCCCTGATACTGTCGGCCCCTGGCTCTCCTCGGTGACCAGATTTGAGCTTATGCTCTTGGTGTCGTGGTCTCACAACATTAACAGCATTCTGACACCATTTATTGAGATTATACTCAGTGTTACTATGTTTTTCAAGTTTTTTGTTGCTTGCTTTCTTTTACAGTTGTGGATGCTCCCTGTAGTGACACTCAGCAGGGCAGGGTACCTTTGATATGGCGTCCATCTCCATAACGACGTTTAATATCAGAGGTTTCAACACTCCGCAGAAGCGTTCCCAAGTTATGACACTTCTTAAAAAAGGTAAAACTGACATATGTTTCCTTCAGGAAACCCACATCAAACATGGCAAGATTCCTAGGATCTCTAATCCATATTTCTCGCAATGGTTTCATTGTACATTTTCCTCAGCTGCCAGAGGAGTCAGTGTGGCCATTGCGAAACATATACCCTTCCAAACCACACTAGTCCAAACTGACACAGAAGGCAGATTTATTTTTGTTAAGGGCAAAATTGGGCAGGTGATGGTCTCATTAGCTGGGCTATACGCCCCGAATACTCGTCAACACAGTTGGCTCAAGACCACCTTAGCTAAGTTTTGTGATTTTGCAGAAGGTGTCCAAATTATAGGAGGAAATTTGAATGTCTCCCTGAATCCTCCAATGGATGCTTCTTCAGGGACATCTACTAAGCCGCAGAGGACCCTTGGAGGTATTCAAAAATTGCTTAGAGAAGCTGGTCTGGTAGACTCCTGGAGGGTGCTGAATCCCACTGTAAAGGATTACTCCTTTTACTCGGCAGTGCACAAGTCCTTTCAGAGACTTGATTATATCTGTTCATCAGAGTCGCATGTAGATCTTTTATTAAGTTCCAGCATTGGATCAATTACTAGCTCTGATCATGCCCCTGTCACCACATTTTTTTCATTTGCCAACCTCACCCAAAGGGAATGGAGTTGGCGTCTTAATGAGACCCTGTTAGATAATGACAAAAATGTGACTGACTTGGCTAATAAACTGACCATGTACTTCCACGATAATAAGCCCTCTGATACTTCCCAGACTATTGTTTGGGAGGCCCATAAGGCCTTTATTCGCGGAGAGCTTATTGCCTTGGGTTCCCGAGTGAAAAAAGAGAGACAGAAGAAGCTTAACTCATTGTTGCAACAGATTGCCTCATTAGAGTCTATTCAGAAAAAAGCTAAAGCCCAGATTGCACAGGAAGATCTTCTTTCTCTTAGGTTACAACTGAAAGTACTTATAAATGTGAAAAGCGCTAAAGCCTATCAATATGTTAAATTCCGGCAATATATGCATGGAGACAAAGGCAATAAGCTAATGACCTACCTTATTAAGAAAAGAATAGAAACTCAACATATATCGGCCATTAAGACACACACGGGAGGGTTAGCTACCTCTACCAAAGACATTGCAGACCAATTCTGCTCCTACTACACAACACTTTATAATCTCCAAAACTCAGACCCACCGCAGGAACTCCCTCTAGATGGTATTGATGGGTTCCTGAATAAGCTTACCCTTCCTAAACTATCCTCTGACAATCAGCTAAAACTTTTAGCCCCCATTACTTAAGACGAGGTAATGAAAATTATTAAGAGTATGCCACTGGGAAAAGCCCCAGGCCCTGATGGCCTTCCAGTCGGGTACTATAAAAAATGTATTCAGCTCCTCTCCCCACAGTTAACAGCCTGGTGCCAAGCCCTCATGACTGGTACGACTCTCCCACGTCAAGCACTAAAAGCAACTATTACAATTATTCCTAAAGAAGGCAAAGACCCCACCGAGTGTGGTAGTTATAGGCCAATATCCTTACTTAATATCGATGTAAAGGTTTGGGCCAAGTTATTAGCAGCTCGGTTAAGCGCCTTCCTTCCTGATCTAGTAAGATCCGAACAAGCGGGTTTTGTGACTGGCCGAGAGGGGAACTCCCAATCATGTAGGCTTATAAATGCGATCACATGGGCCAAAAGGAAACAAGTACCACTGGTGCTTCTTAGCACAGATGCCGAAAAGGCATTTGATAGGGTGGATTGGACTTTTATGCAGCGTACCCTATACAGATTCGGCCTTCCACAACCCTTTATACATGCCATCATGTCACTCTATCATCAGCCTAGTTCTCGAGTTCGTGTCAACGGGATCTTAACTAACCCTTTTAAGATCTCCAACGGTACGAGGCAGGGGTGTCCATTATCCCCCACTTTATTTATTTTGGTCATGGAGACTCTCTTACAGGCCTTTAGGGAGTACCCACTGATTAGAGGTCTCATGGTAAGATCGATAGAACATAAATGTGCTGCATTCGCAGACGACCTCCTTTTACTGATTACCAACCCACTAATAGCCTCCCCACGCATATTAGCTCTTTTTGAGACATTTGGAACACTCTCTAAATTTAAGATAAATTACGCTAAGTCGATAGCTATGGGGGTTTCCCTCTCGGCCACTGCTACTCAACAACTGAAAATTTCTTCCCCTTTTAAATGGAACTCAGACTCACTACCATATTTGGGCATTAAACTAACCAAGGACCCTACCAAATTATACTCAGAGAACCATAGCTCGCTATTAAAGAAGGTTAGTCAACAATTACAGTCCCTACAATTGCCATGGGTATCTTGGATAGGTAGGAAGAACCTCCTACAGACTTACATAGTCCCGAAACTATTATACATGATACAGATGATACCTATTCACCTCCCACATTCCTTTTTCTCACAAGTCAGATTTATATTTAGAAAATTCCTATGGAATGGTAAAAAACCTCGAGTGGCTTATGACAGACTAGCTAGGGCCCGAACACAGGGTGGTTTTGGCCTGCCTGATATTGGTCTCTATTACAATGCCATCCAATTGAAGAGATGGCTCCAATTGTGCATACCCCACTTCAGAAATATTAACTCTGACATTGAGTTGGCCCTTCTTTCAGAAGGACAACTCTCCGGACTATGGAATATCTCTATTCCAAATGCTCCTTCTGAGGGACTGACTAAGGGGATCTACAAGACGATTCGCTCCCTGCACCCAATTTATAAGCTATTTTCTACCCCTCCTGGGAGTCTACCAGCCACTCTAATACCTTATTTGCTCAGACCAGACACGATCACTGCCTCCTCATGTTGGTCCTTGCTTAAGAACGACAATCTCTCTTCTCTTCTCCCTAAGATACGCTGTAAAGGAGATATCACCTCTTTTTGTAACACCCTTACTAGTGATAGTAATTTCTTAGCTAGGAAGGAACTTCAGCTCTCCCTTGAGAAATTCGTGACGATGTACAGAAAACTCTCAGATCCAACTTGGTTTGAAAAGCTAGGAAAATCTCCAGCTTTGCCCAAGCACTCTATCTCTCTTATTTATAAGATGTTGAATTCCAAGACTGATGAAGTAACCCCCGCGTACATTAAAATGTGGGAACAGGACCTACAGTCCACTTTCTCTGCTATTGAGATATCTCATATACATAAAGCTTTGCATGGCTTCTCTAAATGCATTAAAATACAGGAACATTCTTATAAAACTATGATCCGCTGGTACAATGACCCGCACAAACTGTTCAACATGGGTCTAACGACTTTCAGAGACATGTTGGAGATGTCAGAGGGATGTGGGTACTTTAGGGCATCTTTTATGGTTCTGCCCTCTCATTCGTTCTTACTGGGAGGCTATTGAAAGTCAGATTAACCGGATTTGCCATAGCTCTATCAAGTTAACACCCAAGGCGGTGCTGCTATGGCTTCCTTCAGGTACCTGGCAGCCGGCTGCTTCTGACTTAGCCACCTTATTAGTAAAGGCTGCTAGACTGCTGATCCCTCTTTTCTGGCTAAGGTCGGATGTTCCCACGCTAGACCAATGGTATAACAAGATTGACCAGATCTATCTAATGGAAGAACTAGCGAGTTGGGCGACTAGGTCGCATCATAAATTTCTCCAGCTGTGGTTACCCTGGAGAACGTTCAGACATCCGAACTCATAGTAGAATGTTTAAGAGTTTTATAGTACTCACTTGCGTTTGAGCTCAAGGCAGGACTGGCATAAGGATATAGCTAAATATGGAGTGTGTAGTAGCTATAGGCATACTTGTCTGCTGATTTTCTTTGGGCTTTCTCCTGCTGATTGAGTTTATTTTCAATCGCTTACTAGTTTCTGGAGTGCGCTATACGAGATCATCCATTATACTGGTTTATTATTGTGATTATTCCGATGTCCCTTACACTTCTGACCCTTTGCTCAGCATAAAGTCAGAGGCTTTGCGCTTGTCACAGGAGATGGGGGAAGAAGATATGTTGCTTGATAGCCAGACCACCCTCAGGTCTATTTCTCAGTGCGTATTGGAGGAGGAGGATGAGGAGGAAGAGGAGGAAGAGAAGGACACTGTTGGCGAGACTGAAGAGGGTACTGATGCTCATTCCTTCTTATCTTTTGAGCATGTATGTGCTGAAGAGGAGGCGTTGGAGGAGGAGGAAATGGAGAGTCAGCCTATTGAGGAAAGGGAATTCTTGCGTGTTGGGTCTCTTGCGCACATGGCTGACTTCATGTTAGGCTGCCTTTCCCGTGACCCTCGCGTTAGAAGCATTTTTGCCAACACCAATTACTGGGTGTTCACCCTCCTGGACCCCCGGTACAAGCAGAACTTTTCCACTCTCATTCCTGTAGAGGAGAAGAGTATGAGAGTGAATCAATATCAACAGGCCCTGGTGCACAAGCTGAAACTTTCCTTCCCATCTGACACCGCTAGCGGCAGAGGACGTAGTTCTGTGGGCCAACTAGCGGGGGAGAGGAGGGGAGCAGGCAGCTTGTCAAGCACTGGCAGGGGAACACTTTCCAAGGCCTTTGCCAGTTTTATGGCACCCCAGCAAGACTATGTCACCTGTCCCCCAGTAGGGGAAAGCTGTTCAGAAAGATGGTGAGGGAGTACGTAGCTGACCACACCAATGTCCTGCGTGATCACTCTGCTCCATACAACTACTGGGTTGCAAAGCTGGACACGTTGCCCGAACTGGCGCTGTACACCTTGGAGGTGCTGGCCTGCCCTGCCGCTAGCATGTTGTCAGAGCGGGTCTTCAGTGCAGCTGGTGGCATCATCACTGATAAGCGTACACACCTGTCAACTGACAGCGCTGACAGGCTGACGATTATTGAAATGAATAAAGCCTGCATTTCACCGGAATGCAAATCTCCACCGGGGGAAAGCAGCTGAACATGAAGATTCTTTATGTAACCTCTTCTCTCCTCCTCCTCCTTTTCGCACACAAACGCTGAGCCAACAGGCAATGTTTCTGAGGGCCAACTGGCGCTCTTTACAAACAATGTTTACGGAGGGCCACCTACAGGCCCCCTCTCCAATAATTTTTTTAGGAGCGTCAACTACAAATACTCAAAAACAATTTTACAGGAGGGTCAACTACAGACACTCCAAAACAATTTTACAGGATGGTCAACTATAGACACTCCAAAAGAATTTTTAGGAGGGTCAACTTCAGACACTCCAAAACAAATTTTTGTGAGGCTCACCTACAGCCATTTGACTGCAATCTCAGTCTGACCAAGGCATTGGTGGTGTCACCACCATGCTTTGTCAGTGTAAAATTTTATGTGCTTCACCTGCTACCTGAGTGTAACTTGGTCACTCTGGGTTCACCGCCATGCTTAGTCAGTGTAAAATTTTATGTGCTTCACCTGCTACCTGAGTGTAACTTGGTCACTCTGGGTTCACCGCAATGCTGTGTCAGTGTAAAATGTTATGTGCTTCACCTGCTACCTGAGTGTAACTTGGTCACTCTGTGTTCACCGCCATGCTGTGTCAGTGTAAAACTTTATGTGCTTCACCTGCTACCTGAGTGTAACTTGGTCACTCTGGGTTCACCACCATGCTGTGTCAGTGTAAAATTTTATGTGCGTCACCTGCTACCTCAACTAACTTGGTCACTTGTTGGTGACACAACAGAATTGTTCATTGCACTGTAGTATATATAACTGAGAGAAAAAAAAGGAATTTTTAGACTGCGGCTAATTTTTCACTGGACTGTAGTATATATAACTGAGAGAAAAAAAACCTAGTCTTTAAATAACGGCTATTTCACCGCAAACCACTCCATTTTTCACTGGACTGTAGTACATATAACTGAGAAAATACGTAGTCTTTAAATGGCGTCTATTCTACCACAAACCATTCAATTTTTCACTGGACTGTAGTACATATAACAGAGAAAATATGTATTTTATAGACTGACGCTGCTGTACAGCACACTACAGAATTGTTCACTGGACTGTAGTACATATAACTGAGAAAATACGTAGTCTTTAAATGGCGGCTATTGTACCGCAAACCACTCCATTTTTCACTGGACTGTAGTACATATAACTGAGAAAATACATAGTCTTTAAATGGCAGCTATTGTACCGCAAACCACTCCATTTTTCACTGGACTGTAGTACATATAACTGAGAAAATAAGTAGTCTTTAAATGGCGGCTATTTTACCGCAAACCACTCCATTTTTCACTGGACTGTAGAACATATAACTAAGAAAATATACGTATTTTATAGACTGACGGTGCCGTACAGCACACTACAGAATTGTTCACTGGACTGTAGTACGTATAACTGAGAAAAAAAACGTAGTCCTTAAATGGCGGCTATTGTACCGCAAACCACTCCATTTTTCACTGGACTGTAGTACAAATAACTGAGAGAAAATACGTATTTTATAGACTGACGCTGCTGTACAGCACACTACATACTTGTTCACTGGACTGTAGTATATATAAATGAGAAAATACGTAGTATTTAAATGGCGGCTATTTTACCGCAAACCACTCCATTTTTTACTGGACTGCAGTACATATAAATGAGAAAAAATATGTATTTTATAGACTGACGCTGCTGTACAGCACACTACAGAATTGTTCACTGGACTTTAGTACATATAACTGAGAAAATACGTAGTTTTTAAATGGCGGCTTTTGTACCGCAAAACACTCCATTTTTCACTGGACTGTAGTACATATAACTGAGAAAATACGTAGTCTTTAAATGGCGGCTATTGTACCGCAAACCACTCCATTTTTCACTGTACTGTAGTACATATAACTGAGAGAAAATACGTATTTTATAGACTGACGCTGCTGTACAGCACACTACAGAATTGTTCACTGGACTGTAGTATATATAAATGAGAGAAAAAAATGTAGTTTTTAAATGGCTACTATTGTACCGCAAACCACTCATTTTTTCACTGGACTGTAGTATATATAACTGAGAGAAAAAATGTAGTCTTTAAACGGCGGCTATTGTACCGCAAACCACTCAATTTTTCACTGGACTGTAGTATATATAACTGAGAAAAAAAACGTAGTCTTTAAATGGTGGCTATTGTACCGCAAACCACTCAATTTTTTACTGGACTGTAGTACATATAACAGAGAAAATACATATTTTATAGACTGACGCTACTGTACAGCACACTGCATAATTGTTCACTGCACTGTACTATATATAACTGAGAGAAAAAACGTATTCCCTAGACTGACGCTACTGTACAGCACACTACATAATTGTTCACTGGACTGTAGTATATATAACTGTGAGAAAAAACGTATTTTCTAGACTGACGCTACTGTACAGCACACTACATAATTGTTCACTGGACTGTAGTATATATAACTGCGAGAAAAAACGTATTTTCTAGACTGACGCTACTGTACAGCACACTACATAATTGTTCACTGGACTGTAGTATATATGACTGAGAGACAAAACATATTTTCTACACTGACGCTACTGTACAGCACACTACAGACTTGTTCACTGCACTGTAGTATAAATAACTGAGAGAAAAAACGTATTCCCTACACTGACACTACTGTACAGCACACTACATAATTGTTAACTGGACTGTAGTGTATAGAAATTAGAGAAAAAACGTATTCCCTAGACTGCACTACAGATCCCAGCAAGCCAAGGTACAATAGCAGCAGCAGCGAAAATGAGTGCTGAGAGGACTTTGGGCAATTTCTTTTGGGTCTGTGTGGACCACGTGCTGTCCCTTCTGCCACCAGTCGCTGTGCACAGTGTGCAGCCAAGATGGCGGTAGCTGCACTACAAGTCCCAGCCAGCAGCCAGGAGGAGACCAAAAAAAAAGGTGCTTGTAGCCCTTAGAAGGGCTGTTGGGTTCTTTGAGCATGATTCCTGCCTAACCAACATCTAAATTCAGGCCCTAACACTCTCCCTGACAGACAGCAGCTCTATCCCTAATCTCATGCAGGCGGCGTCTGATGCGAGCAGCGCGGGACCAGATTCTTATATTCCCAGGTCATCTGATCTGGCCAGCCAATCCCTGCTATCGACTTGTAGGGGCCCCACGTGATGCTAGAAGGTACCAAAGACTCTCCTGCATGTTGATTGGCTGAGAAAAGGTGCCTAACATGCAGGAAGAGGAAGATGCCATTTCCTCGAGGATCGCGATATGCTCGTCCGAGTATCAAGCATATGCGAATACCCTAATGCTCGAACGAGCACCAACCTCGGACGAGCATGATCGCTCATCTCTAGCGTTTTCCTTTATTTTCTTTATCTTCCTAGATCAAAGCTGTTGTCAAGGAAAACTGGCTGTGTTGCTCATAGCAATCAATGAGGTGGATGTTCACAAACGTACCTGTCCAGCAACGAAATCTCCAGACATGGCCTGCGAAATCATGCTCCCTGGTGACACTATGTCATCCCTAGCAACAGGACGCAATGCTTTGTTTCTCTTCACAGTGGGTGTGTGCTGGGGAAAAATAGTGCTTGATTATTCAGCTGTTCTCTTCCTATGTGCTGTGTCTGACTAATGGAGCACTGAGTCATGGACCAGGTTCTGATTCTGGAACTTGGTGCTTTATTCAACCCCCTTACTGGCCATATATCTTTGCCAGTGGTAGCTTCAGACACCCTATCTGTGCATCTGGTTATGGTTCTTTGTGTGCTTGGATTGCTATTATTGTTTTTTACCTTGGCTTGCCTTTGACCACTTTCTCGTCTTTTGGTACTGTGATTCCTGTCTGGTTCAGAATTTGGCTTGATTTGTGATTACATCTGTCTTGTGATTTTGTACTGTTTTGTCCTTTCGGTTCTGAACCATTCCTGTACAACACCATCTCTGTGTTGTTCTGTCGCAGTGTTACTGTCTTGCACTTAGCAGGGCAGTTAACATCAACTAGTTTTGGACTTGCCGCCTAGGACTTGCATGGCAAGAAGGTAGGGAAAGCAGATGGAGTTCTAGTTAGGGCTCACTGGCAGTATGTTTTTGCCTGCTGTGGAAACAGTGGGATATGATTAGTTACTATAGGCATTTAAACCAGTTTACCTTTACCTCAGTTTTCATAAATCTCCCCCCAACGGTATATGACATAAACCTAATAATAATAATAATAATAATAATAATAATAATAATCATCATCATCATCATTTTAACTTACCATTCGGTGTGAACCTTGTCCCAGACTTTTTTTTTTTAAGTCCCTGGTGTGGGGTTATATGGGGTGGCTTATTGCTGGACACAGGCCTCAGTTGGGTTCGATTTCCAACAGTACTCATATAGTACAAACTGTATGTGACATAATACAATAATCAGTTTAGCTTACCATTCAGTGTGAGTCTTGTCCCTGACTTTCATTGCAAAGACTATCCAGTTGTGGTTCATATGAGGTGACTTTCAGTTGGACACAGCCTTCAGAATGGTCAGTAGTAGGCTTTTTTTTCATGCGGCTAAGGAGGCATGATGACGTCATCGCGCTGCCTGCACTGGCCTCTGATAGGCTGCAGGCACTAGCTGAACCAGCCGCACAGGAGGTATGTATGTCCGCCCCTGGTCCAAGTGATGTGTGCAGCTTACAGAATGTAAATGCCCACATAGATGAGCTTTGGAAGTCAGTCAGTGGCATTTCAAAATCAACACCCATCCATTCAAAAATTGACAGGTCTATTTCTTTTATATTAAACTTGTCTGGACACAAAGGAAAAGAAAACATTGGTCCCATCTTTGAAAATCTTGTAATTTCCTGGAAAATCCAGACTCAAGCTCTTTCATGTACATTGAAATGTTAACTGTATTGACTAAATGGCGAGAGGAAAACTCTCTTGAGTGTTTGAAATAGTGAAATTCCCCCTTTTCTGTATCCTCCACATAAGTTTGGATGTACAGTAAATGCCCTCCTAATTTCAAACAGCCCCATGACAGTCTCTCCAGCTCCCTGCATGCACACATTGAGATCATTAATGTGTGATGTACTATCCGCCAGAACCATAAGTTTCTCAAGACATGTGAAATCCTCCAGCTCTGGGTAATGCTGGTCCTTCTTGGTAAGAAAGTCTCTGATTCCATCAATGCAGGTCAGAAAACTCTCCGAGCCACCTGACATTGGAATGAAGTGGTTAATCTTTGTTTGCACATTCCATTTCTTTAAGCAGCACTTGTAATTGCCCGTGAGTCAAGAAAATTCACAATTTTTACAACTGTTGCCATCTAAGTATTAAGATCAGAATTTGATATCTTTGCACAGAGATTTTCCTGGTGTGTAATGCAGTGAAATTTAAGAATAGGGTGCCAATTTTGTCATCAATTATTCTGGGGAAATCTTTTTTGTTTTCACATAATTGCAGGGTCACCTTCAGTGGTGATTGCAAAGATTTTTCTAACATAAACAGAAATGTTGTCAAAATTTTGTTGTGCCATAGATTGGTTTCAAACACAAAATCTGGCCACAATTACAAAACAAGGCTAATCATTATTGTCTATGCTTTCATCAAGCACAACACTAAACACAGTGCAGTCTTTCAGACCAGTCACTTGCTGTTCCTTGATGTTATTTGTCATATCAGTGATACAGTGGTCAACAGTTCTTGCTGAATTGGGCAGGTCTTTAATCCTAGACATGAAAGCGTTCATGTTCGGTAAACCATCAAAGAAATCATCAGCTGCACAAAATACTTCATTAATATATTCTCCATCAGTGAAGGGCTTTTCATGCTTAGCAATGCACTGAACTATCTTGAAACTTGCAAGTGTTGCATAGATTTTACCATGACATAAATTATGAAGAACACTTGTCTGTTTATTGTACTTTGAAATTGCTTGTTTGATTGATTCAGTTTTGTCAGCATCATCCTTAAATGAGTTTTAATGCTTTGGCGCAAAATGGCAGCGCACACTTGACACAAATGACACTTTCACAGGATAAAACACACACACAGCCCTGCTTTTTTGATGAATAAATGCATTATTCATACTTTATTTTAGGTATTTGTAAAACTTTAGTGCAGTTAGCTGCCATATCAGAGTTAAGAATTCCCTAATAAATAGTCTAATGGAAAAAAAGAGCAAACATAAACATCAAATAATTTACTGACGGTGGAGGAGCAGGCTGCTCATGCCCATTACATACATTTTCTGTAGTGTAGCAGTCAGATGAGGAGCTGATCAGGACCAGATGAGGAGCAGAAGAGGGGCAGTGAAGGGGCCTTGGAGATAAGCCTTCTTGGCACTCCCTAATAACCAGTCTAGTGAAAAAAAGAGCAAGCATAAACACTAACGCCTTTAATGACAGTGGAGGATCAGCATGCTCATGCTCACTACATACATTTTCAGTAGTGTATCAGTCAGACGAGGAACAGATCAGGATCAGATGAGGAGCACAAGAGGAGCAGTACAGAAGCCTTGGAGATAAAAAATAAATAAATAACAAACATAAACATCAAGACATTTACTGACAGAAGAGAAGCATGTCCATGACCATCAAATGCTTTTTCTATACTGTATCACTCAAACAAGGAGCAGATTAGGATCAGATGAGAAGCAGTAGAGGATCTTTGGAGATAAACCTTGTCGGCACTCCCTAATAACCATAAAAGAGCAAAAATAAATAAGATATTTACTAGCTCTGACCAAAAATTAATCACAACACTTTCTGACTTGCACAACTTAAGGCTGGGTTCACACATGACTGATTAGTTGTGGATTTTTGCAGCAGAAAATTGTCAGCTTTTCTGATTTTGATCTGCTTTTAATCTGCAGCCAAAAAAATGCACCAAAAGGTGTATGAACATTCTTAAATTGACATACTGCATTAAAAAAAGCATCCTAAAAGCTGCAGTATTGTGGATTTGAAATCTGCATCATATTCACGCATATTATATGCATGGATAATTAAGCATGCCACTGCTACTCTGATTCAGCTTAAGGAACCAAAATATCAGGGACTCAACCCAGCACCAACTACACTGAGTCTTTTTAACTTAGGGCTGCCCTTCCTCACAACTGTCAGTAAGTGCATGTCTGGTGGGGGCCCAGATACTGGTCAGCCCCTCCCCCTTCCTTCCCATAGTAATAAAAAAAATTGACCCTCCACATACCTCACTTTCCCCACAGTAATAGCAATCACAACTCATCCCACATAAATCAATAACAGTCAGAACTCCCCTCTCCACACAGAATAATCATATGCAGGCTCATCATCCTCCCCACAAAGTTGTCACAAATTTGCTATCCATCTTCTCCCCCAGCAATAATATGCAGACTCGCCATCCTCTCCCACCCCTTAAAAGTCTTCATAAGCTTGTTCCCTTTCTTCCCATCATCCTCCCACCCCCCTCAAATTAGTTGTCATGCTCCTTTTCCCTTTTCCAAGTTCACCAGCCTCCTTTAATACTTCTGTTCCAGTCTCAAAAACAGGACACAGTGATGCTCTGATAACACTGACACCTGGTAACATGGAGTCTAAAAAGCATGTCTAGAGGGCTGGACCTAGGAGATAAGCCCTGCAAAGTAATGTTTTGCTATGCAGAGTGGTCACGGTGGGCCTAAGACACTTGCTCTGCATGCACATCTAATGTCTGTCTATGCAGAGCAGTCACATTGTTTCGGCATGCTAGTGAAATGCAGCCTGGGTGCTATCTTTGGCACGCGTTTAGACACATTGGTCCTGATTTATCAAACTGGTTAACTGGTTTTGTGTTTATTTAGGAGAAAAATTACAAATTTATCAATAGTCTGCAGCAAGTGAAAGTTATTTTTTTTTTTTTGCTCCTACTAAGTCAACTTTAGAAATCCAGCTGTTTGTGGGCATTCTTTTGGAGTATGTTGGTTTTTGGCCTAATTTATCACAGAGATTGTCTCTAAAATTTGTCTCAACTTCTCTCCAATCCTGACCTATTGTAGTTGTGACAGGTGAAAATAAGTCAGAATTTGATATTTTGCCAGTGCTGAATTCAAGAAGTGTAGTGTGCCACTTATAAACCTTTTTCATGGACCACTGCTTTTAAACAAATAGACAAATGTGGAGACAAACTTCAAATTGTGCCCTGTTAATAAATCAGGGCCATTATGTTGGACAGTCACCAAAACTAAACCACCAAATTATCCAAATACAGAACAATCTGTAAGACATCCAACTATTTATTATGGGTAAAGCTTTTTAGACAAATGTACAGCTGCACCTAAGCACATTAACTATTAAAAAGGCCCCTAGCCATATGGTATTTATCCATGGGTATTTAGTGAATTGAGCTTGATAATTGCGTAGCTCATAATAATTTAGGCATATCCTCCGGCAGGCCATTCACCTAAACTGAAATCTATGCCAAACGTGAGCTGGCATAGATTTCAGTCTTCTTTTACTCCAGAAAAATTGCATTAAAGGAGATAATTATGCTGGGACCACTGCCCCCCTAAACCTGTTCCAACCCTGTTCATAAGGGCAGCAGCGAATGAGATATGGTCTTTGGTGCAAGTGTCATTTAAAAAGTCTAAAACACGCTGTTTGTGGCTTTGTTATACCACAAAACTGGTGTGGGAGGAATGATACATTTCCCGAAAAAGACCATTTATATTACACCAATTTTATTATGATCTTCATTATCAAGCAGATTTTTTTGGACTTTATTGTCAGCTGCCAGAAACGGAAGGATTTTGTTTAAAGCCTGCTCTCAGCAGCAGAGATTAGTGGCAGCATAAGGGGGACACATGGAAACAAAAGATGATGAAAAGGGTTGTTGTTGTTTTTTTGCTAGAAACAAATTACTTTTAAACAGCTATCAACAATCTTTGTGGACTTTTAGTATGAAATTGATTCATTGGACAGCCTCTTTAGTTTATAAGACACATTATACACTCACCGGCCACTTTATTAGGTACACCATGCTAGTAACGGGTTGGACCCCCTTTTGCCTTCAGAACTGCCTCAATTCTTCGTGGCATAGATTCAACAAGGTGCTGGAAGCATTCCTCAGAGATTTTGGTCCATATTGACATGATGGCATCACACAGTTGCCGCAGATTTGTCGGCTGCACATCCATGATGCGAATTTCCCGTTCCACCACATCCCAAAGATGCTCTATTGGATTGAGATCTGGTGACTGTGGAGGCCATTTGAGTACAGTGAACTCATTGTCATGTTCAAGAAACCAGTCTGAGATGATTCCAGCTTTATGACATGGCGCATTATCCTGCTGAAAGTAGCCATCAGATGTTGGGTACATTGTGGTCATAAAGGGATGGACATGGTCAGCAACAATACTCAGGTAGGCTGTGGCGTTGCAACGATGCTCAATTGGTACCAAGGGGCCCAAAGAGTGCCAAGAAAATATTCCCCACACCATGACACCACCACCACCAGCTTGAACCGTTGATACAAGGCAGGATGGATCCATGCTTTCATGTTGTTGATGCCAAATTCTGACCCTACCATCCGAATGTCGCAGCAGAAATCGAGACTCATCAGACCAGGCAACGTTTTTCCAATCTTCTACTGTCCAATTTCGATGAGCTTGTGCAAATTGTAGCCTCAGTTTCCTGTTCTTAGCTGAAAGGAGTGGCACCCGGTGTGGTCTTCTGCTGCTGTAGCCCATCTGCCTCAAAGTTCGACGTACTGTGCGTTCAGAGATGCTCTTCTGCCTACCTTGGTTGTAACGGGTGGCAATTTGATTCACTGTTGCCTTTCTATCAGCTCGAACCAGTCTGCCCATTCTCCTCTGACCTCTGGCATCAACAAGGCATTTCCGCCCACAGAACTGCCGCTCACTGGATGTTTTTTCTTTTTCGGACCATTCTCTGTAAACCCTAGAGATGGTTGTGCGTGAAAATCCCAGTAGATCAGCAGTTTCTGAAATACTCAGACCAGCCCTTCTGGCACCAACAACCATGCCACGTTCAAAGGCACTCAAATCACCTTTCTTCCCCATACTGATGCTCGGTTTGAACTGCAGGAGATTGTCTTGACCATGTCTACATGCCTAAATGCACTGAGTTGCCGCCATGTGATTGGCTGATTAGAAATTAAGTGTTAACGAGCAGTTGGACAGGTGTACCTAATAAAGTGGCCGGTGAGTGTATTTATTGGCCCTTGAATGGAACGCCAAACTGTAAATATTCCATAATTTTATTTTAAACTCCTTAAAATGTCTTAAACTTAAAAGTTAAACACTATCTTGTCTTAGTATTGCAGTTCACCACTTCACATATTTTATCACAGTGACCGTCATCTTCTCCTACACTTATTAAATTATAAATGGGATGCAAGAAATGACAAGCAATCTTTAAGTGGAGAAACAAGTTTAGCCGGAGATTGATGCATTTGGTAGACTCTGCTTCTGTAAATAATATAAGGTTGTCAACAGCATCCAACAAAGATCAGAAATGTAATTTCTTCACCTACAGTGACATTTTTATTGCTGATGTCAGACACTGATCTCACTTTTTTTGCAACCTAGGATTTTTTCCTTTTCTGATCAAAAGAGCTGTTCATGTCGAGTTGGGTTGTCAAGCACTGTGTGCGAGTGTATGTTGATGTTGATAAGCTGCATATATACAGGTTTTCTAGAACAGGTTTCTAAACACAAACATTTTTATCCTTGTTTCCTAACCACAGTAGTAACTTATCTTCTATGTTAAATTTACAACCTAACATCCTTTGTTTCAAGGATATACTATTAACGTAGAATAAGCAGCATGCAAAAAAAATGCAAAAAAAAAATGTGAAATTGAAAAGGCGCAAAAGTATTTTTGCTTCTAAATTTCACTATGTATTTCATTCTTAGAATGGAGATATAGAAATATGTAACCTCATGCATGCAGATTGCCATGCTTTTATCTTTTACAGTGTAATGGGACAATATGTCAGCTAAAGGGAATGTGTCAGCAGAAAATGACATTGCTTAAATCACCTTTTTAAGTTTAACACATTTTTAAAGAATTTTTGATTATTTTTAATTTCCCATGTCAATATCTATATTTAAACAAACAACATAAAATCCTGAACGTTTTTTGCACTAGCCTCTAAGCCCAATAATAAGCATCACTTCTTGTGCTGTACAAATCACTTTACTGATGTTATCTCCTTACCAGTACAGGCAGGTTTACAATGGCAGATATCACCTGTGTGTATAGATAACACAGGATCGGTCATGTCAAACTAATTTAATCAGTTTCTATGAGGAGGTAAGTTTTAGACTTGACCATGGCGAATCAATGGATGTCCTATATCTGGACTTCTCCAAAGCATTTGCCACTGTACCACATAAAAGATTAGTATTAGAGATGAGCGAGCACTAAAATGCTCGGGTACTCGTTATTCGAGTCAAATTTTTCCGGATGCTCGGGTGCTCGTTTCAAATAATGAACCTCATTGAAGTCAATGGGAGACTCAAGCATTTTTTGCAGGGGACCCAAAGCTCTGCACAGGGAAGGTTGCGTGAAAACCTGGAAACCTCAGAAAATGATGGAAACACCACGGAAATGGACAGGAAACATCAGGGGCAGCATGCATGGATGCCTCTGAGGCTGCCTAATCGTACTATTACGCCAAATTCTGGGCAACAGCCTGGTGGTGACCCTCAAGACAATTGTGATGACCCAGACCAAGATGTGCAAGGCACATGCCCATCACATGTTAGTAAAGCACCCAACTAGGTGCAACGAAGGTCCATCACCGCCTGCGGGTGACACCACTGCCCATGCTGGCACTGCTGTCATATCCCCCGCCCCAGGACGCAGGCATAAGCGTCTCCCTCCCCGCATCCACCCAGTAGTCCACAGTGTACACAAAGTTCTCCCAGCACAGTGCCCAGCTCTCCCCATCTCAGACGGGCAAACACGCACCCACCACCCACCCACCCTGTCCACGGCAGACACAAACACCTACAAGCACAGTGCCCAGCTTTCCTAATTCCAGATGGGCTAAGACGCACACTGCACCCACCTATTAGTCTCCACACGTGGGTGGGTGCAGAGCCTTTTAGTGCCCCTCAAGACAATGTTTGTGTGCCAGGGCCTGGTAGTAACCCTCCTTGAAGTTCTGGGGGAGAGGCCGCCGGTGACCCTCAAGACAATTTTGGCCGACAGTGTAGTGGCGAGCCTCCAAAAAAACATGGGTGAGAGCCTGGAGGTGACCCTCAGAAACAAATGGTTTAAAAAAGCATGGTGGTGCACCCCTGAATGACAGTCTGTGACTGAGATTGCAGGTGAACCCGCTAAAATTGTAGTCTAGCACACCTTGGTGGTGAACCCCTAAATTACAAAGTTTGACTGAGATTGCAGTTTACAGCATGGGGGTGAACCCCAGGATGATTTGTTAAGACTGAGATTGCATTTTACAGCATGGCGGTGAACCCCAGAGTGGCTTGGTTAGACTATGATAGCAGATGAACGACCCAAAAATTTAGCCTGACACAGCATGGCGGTGACTACAGTCGAGTGAACAATCCTGTGGTGTGTGGTACAGTAGCCGCAGTCTAGAAAATATGTTTTTTCTCTCACTTATATATACTACAGTCCAGTTAAAAATTCTGTGTTGTGTGGTACACTAGCAGCAATCTAGAAAATATGTTTTTTTCTGTCAGATACATTTAATACAGTCCAGTAAAAAATTGTGTGGTATGTGGTACACTAGCCACAGTCTAGAGAATACGTTTTTTTTTTTTAATTATATATACTACAGTCCAGTGAAAAATTGTGTGGTGTGCGGTACACTAGCCGCAGTCTAGAGAATATGTTTTTGGCCTCAGATAGTAATTCTACAGTCTACTGAAAACGGTTTTGGCATCAGATATTAATTCTACAGTTTAGTGAATAAACAAAATGTTGAACCCAAGGGCTAAGGGTCGAGGACATGGACGTGGGCGTCCAAGTGATGTAGGGGGGCAGAGGCCATGGTCCTGGGCAGGGTGACACAGTACCTGCTGATGAGGGAGCAGTGGAACACCGCAGAGGTTAGCTCCCTAGCTTCATCTCGCAACCTACAGGGTCACGTGGTACAGCACTATTGAAACCACAACAGTGCGAACAGGTGATGACGTGGATAGCGGATAATGTGTCCAGTAATTTATCCACCACCCAGTCTTCCACGCAGTCCACCCTCGCTAGCCAAGGGAGTAGACCTCTGGCTCCTCCAGCTCAACCTCCTTCCCCCCAGCCTGGCCCCCCCATGGAAAATATGGATTCAGATCCGGCATACTCCCAGGAACTCTTTTCAGGACCCTTCCCAGAGTCACAAACCACTGCTCAGCAGCAACCTGAGCAGTTTCTCTGCCCCGATGCCCAAAATTTCAAACTATCACAGTCTGTGGGTGATGAGAGTGTGGACTTAGTGCAAGTAGTGTGTCAAAAGGTGTCGGATGATGATGATGATGAGACACGGTTGTCAGACAGTGACGTTGTTGTCAGGGCAGTAAGTCCGAGGGGGGAGCAGAGTGAGGAATCAGAGGAAGAGCTGGTGGATGATGAGGTGACTGACCCAAGCTGGGTTGATAAGCCTAGTCAAGACACTGCTTCTGAGGGGGAGGCAATTGCAGCACCCGAACAGGTTGAAGGAGGCAGTAGGGTTGCAGAGGGAGAAGCAGGGCCAGAGCAAGTAGATCAGCAGCAACTGTTTAATGGAGTGAACCTCACGTGCCGAGGCCTAGATGTTCGCAAGTCTGGAGGTTTTTTAAAGAAAGTGAGGATCAGCATGGGAGCTACCACTACCAGGCTAACCACTACCAGCATGCGCAGGCATATGAGTGCTAAACACACGACTCAATGGAACCAAGGCCGTTCACCTCCTGCGGGTCACACCACTGGTCCTTCCCCTGTGTCACATGCTGGATCTACGAGTCAACCTCCCGCCCAGGACCCCGGCAAGAGCGCCTCCTGCCCTACAACCACTCCTTCACCTCTACGATCCTTCACACCCTCCACCAATGTGTCCCAGCAAAGCGTTCAGCTTTCTTTGCATCAGACATTGGAGCGCAAGCGCAAATACAATTCCACCCACCCACATGCACAAGCCCTAAACGTCCACATCTCCAAACTGCTGAGCCTGGAGATGCTGCACTATAGACTGGTATAGATTGAAGCTTTACGCAACCTGATGGCGGTAGCTGTCCTTCGGTACTTGGTCCCCAGCTGCCACTATTTTTCCCGATGTGCCGTCCCAGCCCTACACCAGCACGTGTCAGAGAACATCATGTGTGCCCTGACCAACGCAGTTACTGAGAAGGTCCATCTAACCACGGACACGTGGACAAGTGCTGGCGGGCAGGGACACTCTATCTCCCTGACGGCACATTGGGTTAACTTGCTGGAGGCTGGGACCGAGTCTAACCCTGGGGCCGCTCATGTACTGCCCACACCAAGGATTGCGGGGCCTACCTTGGTCAAGGTTTCTCAGACTTATTATGCCTCTTCCTCCAACCTCTCTTTCTCCCCCTCCTACTCTCAATTACCATCCGTGAGCACGGCTCACGGCGCAGACCGATCTTTGGCTGAACCTCAAACCAGGCATGATTGTGTGTGACAACGGGCGTAACCTGGTGGCGGCTCTGCAACTCGGCAGACTCACACATGTGCCATGCCTGGCCCACGTGTTCAATCTTGTGGTTCAGCGGTTCCTCAAGACCTACCCCAATTTGTCTGATTTGCTCACCAAGGTGCGACACATCTGTGCGCATTTCCGCAAGTCAACCACAGATGTTGCTACTCTCAGGGCAGTGCAACGGCGCTTACAACTGACAGCTCACCGACTGTTGTGCGACGTGCCTGCGCGATGGAATTCCACATTACACATGTTAGCCAGGGTTTACCAGCAGCGCAGAGCGATTGTAGACTGCCAGATGACAACTTCCACGAGAAATGGTAGTCAGGTTAGTCAGCTTCCTCAAGTCTACAATGAGGAGTGGACGTGGATGTCTGATATCTGTCAGGTGTTAAGCAACTTTGAGGAGTCAACACAGATGGTCAGCGGCGATGCCGCCATTATCAGCATCACCATACCGCTGCTTTGTCTGCTGAAAAACTCACTGCTCAGCATGAAGTCAGAGGCTTTGCGCTTGTCACAGGAGCTGGGGGAAGAAGATACGTTGCTTGATAGCCAAAGCACCCTCAGGTCTGTTTCTCAGCGCGTATTGGAGGAGGGGGAGGAGGAGGATGAGGAGGAAGAGGAGGAGAATGTTGGCGAGACTGAAGAGGGTACCAATGCTCATTCCTTCTTATCTGTTTTATCTGTTGAGAGCGCATGTGCTGAAGAGAAGGAGTTGAAGGAGGAGGAAATGAAGAGTCAGCCTATTGAGGAGAGGGAATTTTTGCGTGTTGGAACTCTGGCGCACATGGCTGACTTCATGTTAGGCTGCCTTTCCCATGACCCTCGCGTTAGAAGCATTTTTGCCAACACCGATTACTGGGTGTTCACCCTCCTGGACCCCCGGTACAAGTAGAACTTTTCCACTCTCATTCCTGTAGAGGAAAGGAGTATGAGAGTGAATCAATATCAACAGGCCCTGGTGCACAAGCTGAAACTTTCCTTCCCATCTGACACCGCTAGCGGCAGAGGACATGGTCCTGTGGGCCAACTAGCGGGGGAGAGGAGGGGAGCAGGCAGCTTGTCAAGCACTGGCAGGGGGACACTCTCCAAGGCCTTTGCCAGTTTTATGGCACCCCAGAAAGACTATGTCACCCGTCCCCAGTCTAGGAAGAGTAGGGGGATCTGTTCAGAAAGATGGTAAGGGAGTACCTAGCTGACCATACCAACGTCCTGCGTGATCACTCTGCTCCATACAACTACTGGGTTGCAAAGCTGGACACGTGGCCTGAACTGGCGCTGTACACCTTGGAGGTGCTGGCCTGCCCTGCCGCTAGCGTGTTGTCAGAGCGGGTCTTCAATGCAGCTGGTGGTATCATCACTGATAGGCGTACATGCCTGTTAACTGACAGCGCTGACAGGCTGACGCTTATTAAAATGAATAAAGCCTGGATTTCACCGGAATTCAAATCTCCACCGGGGGAAAGCAGCTGAACATGAAGATTCTTTATGTATCCTGTCAAAGGAAAATACATAAATTGCAGCCGCACACCGCTACCAGATAAAGCACAAAATGCCACAGTGATAGAATATTCCAAAGCTCATGCTATGCTTGTTTAATAAATTAGAGACTCTTGGCAAATACATTTTGTACAAAATTATCTGAGCCCATTCACCACAATCGTCAAGGTGGTCTCTGCAGAATGGGAACCTAACACTTTGTCCTACCTGTTACGTGCCAGTCTTGGCTTCCATATAATCAGGGGGTGTTTTGTTCCACATGCATGTAATGTCCACTTGCCTTTTGCCATTTCTGGTAGTACAAAGGCCTCCCCTAGTTCAGGAGTGCAGACACTAACATGCATGCCGAATCACTCGGCTTTATAGTTGCACTGATTAAAAACCACCTGTGGGGCAAATGGGCTGGTCAGGAGTGCATGACCAAATGGAGTAGCCACACCTCCAGTACAAACTTGCAAAGAAAAAAAGAAAAATTTCAGTCAGCACATCCCAGAGTGCAGGTCCTGGTTGCTATGGCTAAAGACATGTCAAAGGAAAATACATAAATTGCAGCCGCACACCGCTACCAGATAAAGCACAAAATGCCACAGTGATATTATGTATCCTCTCTTCTCCTCCTTCTTTTCACACACAAACGCTGAGCCAACAGGCAATTTTTCTGAGGGCTAACTGGCTCTCTTTACAAACAATATTTACGGAGGGCCACCTACAGGCCCTCTCTCCAATAAATTGGAGGGTCAACTACAGACACTCCAAAACAATTTTTCAGGGGGGTCAACTACAGACACTCCAAAACAAATTTTTGGGAGGCTCACCTACTACCATTTGATTGCAATCTCAGTCTGACCAAGGCATTGGTGGTGTCACCGC
>ONZH01029963.1:0-28826 GCA_900303285.1 Rhinella marina
GGTGACACTTTTGTACGTCACAAAATACAACCAAGTCATTTGCTACCAATGTCACGTATATACCGCTTGATCCAGAAAATCTCTGTGCGACATTTGTCTGGGTCGCAGTTTGTAAATAGCTACCGGTCAGGTAATGGGTGCCAGTTAGCTCGTACGATAGTTCTGCACGTCACGTTCCCAAAAAAAACCAAAACTAAAAGAAAAAAAAATAAAAAAAAAAAATAGAAAAAATAATTTTTTTGTTTGTTTAGTATGAGTGATACAATCCATTTCACACAGCTGCGGTAAACCCCTTATATGTTTGACACAGTTCAGCATACCTCACTTCCAAACGATAATTTACTGTCCAGGTAGACCACTTTCGTGTACGGTCACAAAAATTAAACCAGACTGACAAGTTTGTGGGTTTCAGTACACCAGGCCCATTTATTTTATTATTTTAATAGAATACAATTATATACATAAAATGTGGAAACCCCAGGGCTAAGGTTCGAGGACGAGACGAGGGCGTGGGCGTGGGCAGTCAATTACTGCAGGGGGCAGAGGCCGTGGTCCTGGGCAGGGTGAGACAGTACCTGCTGATGAGGGAGCTGTGGAAAGCCGCAGAGCTACACTCCCTAGCTTCATGTCTCAACTTACAGGGACACGTGGTAGAGGACTGTTGAAACCACAACAGTGCGAACAGCTGATCTCGTGGATTGCAGATAATGCTTCAAGTAATTTGTCCCGCCAGTTCACGGTCCACCCACGTTACCCAAGGGAGCACTCCTCTGGCTCCTCCACCTCAACCTCCTTCCCCCCAGTCTGCCCCCTCCAGGGAAAATTTGGAATGCGATCCGGCATACTCTCAGGAACTGTTTTCTGGACCCTTCCCAGAGTCACAAACCACTTCTCAGGTTGCTGCTGACCTCTTTCCCGATGCCCAAGTGTTCCAACTGTCGCAGTCTGTGGGTGATGATGATGATAATGACAATGTTGAGTTAGTGGAAGAAGTTTGTAAAGAGGTGTCGGACGATGAGGAGACACGGTTGTCAGACAGTGGTGAAGTTGTTGTTAGGGGAGGAATTCCGAGGGGGGAGCAGACTGAGGAATCGGAGGATGACGAGGTGACTGACCCAAGCTGGGTTGATATGCCGAGTGAAGACAGTGCTTCTGAGGCAGAGGCGAGTGCTGCACCAGAACAGGTTGTAAGAGGCAGTGGTGTGGCCAGAGGGAGAAGCAGGGCCAGAGCTGGTGCATCAGCAGCAACTGTTTCACGTAGTGAAGCTCCCGTGGCGAGGCCTAGATGTTCGCAAGTCTGGAGGTTCTTTAAAGAAAGTGAGGATGACCGACGGACTGTGGTGTGCAAACCTGTGCCACACCAGGATCAGCAGGGGTGCCACCACTACTAGCCTAACCACCACCAGCATGCGCAGGCATATGAGTGCTAAACACCCCACTCAATGGAACCAAGGCCGTTCACCACCTCCTGCGGGTCACACCACTGCTCCTTCCCCTGTGTCACTCGCTGCCTCTGCTAGTCAACCCCCTGCGTCACTCGCCGCCTCTGCTAGTCAACCCCCTGCCCAGGACCCCGGCACGAGCGCCTCCCGACGGAAAACCACACTTCGCCTCAACGATCCTCCACAGTGTCCACCAATGTGTCCCAGCGCAGCGTTCAAGCTGTCTTTACAGCAGACGCTGGAGCAAAAGAGGAAATACAGTTCCACCCACCCACATGCCCAAGCCCTCAACATCCACATCTCCAAATTGCTTAGCCTGGAGATGCTGCCCTATAGGCTGGTAGAGACCGAGGCCTTTCGCAATCTCATGGCGGTGGCTGCCCCTCGTATTCAGTCCCCCAGCCCGCCACTATTTTTCCCGATGTGCCGTCCCAGCCCTACACCAGCACGTGTCAGAGAACATCATCCGTGCCCTGACCAACGCTGTTCTGAGAAGGTCCACCTAACCATGGACACGTGGACAAGTGCTGCCGGGCAGGGACACTATATCTCACTGACGGCACATTGGGTTAACTTGGTGGAGGCTGGGACCGAGAATGACCCTGGGGCCGCTCATGTACTGCCCACACCGAGGATTGCGGGGCCTACCTCGGTCACGGTCTCTCAGACGTACTATGCCTCCTCCTCCTCCAACCCTCCTCCTCCTCCTCCACCTGAATTACCATCCGTGGGCACGGCGCCTTCAGTCGGTAGCTCTAGGCGCAGCAGCAGTGCCGTGGGTAAGCGCCAGCAGGCGGTGCTCAAACTGCTGAGCTTAGGTGACAAAAGGCACACCGCCCAAGAGCTGTTACAGGGCATCACGGCGCAGACCGATGTGTGGCTGGCACCGCTGAACCTCAAGCCAGGCATGGTTGTGTGTGACAACGGGCGTAACCTGGTGGCGGCTCTGCAACTCGGCAGACTGACACATGTGCCATGCCTGGCCCACGTGTTCAATCTAATAGTTCAGTGGTTCCTCAAGACATACCCCAATCTGTCTGATTTGCTCACCAAGGTGCGCCGCATCTGTGCGCATTTCCGCAAGTCGAACACAGATGCTGCCACTCTCAGGGCAGCGCAGCGCCGCCTACAACTGCCCGCTCACTGACTGTTGTGCGACGTGCCCACGAGATGGAATTCCACATTAAACATGTTATCCAGAGTTTACCAGCAGCGCAGAGCGATTGTAGACTGCCAGATGTCATCTTCCACCAGAACTGGTAGTCAGGTCTCTCAGATTCCTCAAGTCTACAATGAGGAGTGGACGTGGATGTCTGATATCTGCCAGGTGTTGAGCAACTTTGAGGAGTCAACACAGATGGTCAGCGGCGATGCCGCCATTATCATCCTCATCATCCCGCTGCTTTGCCTGTTGAAAAACTCACTGCTCAGCATCAAGTCGGATGCTTTGCGCTTGTCACAAGAGACGGTGGAGGAAGATACGTCGCTTGATAGCCAGAGCACCTTCTGTTCTGTTTCTCAGCACGTATCAGAGGAGGGGGATGAGGATGAGGAGGAAGAGGAGGAGAATGTCGGCGAGACAGTAGAGGGTACCAGTGCTCAGTCCTTAACTCTTGAGCGTGTATGGGCTGAAGAGGAGGACTTAGAGGAGGAGGAGGAGGAGGAAATGGAGAGTCAGGCCAGTGAGGAGAGGGAATTCTTACGTGTTGGGACTCTGGCGCACATGGCAGACTTCATGTTAGGCTGCCTATCCTGTGACCCTCGCGTTAGAAGAATTTTTTCAAACACCGATTACTGGGTGTTCACTCTCCTGGACCCACGGTACAAGCAGAACCTTTCCACTCTCATCCCCTGCAGAGGAAAGGAGTATGAGAGTGAATAGATATCAACAGGCCCTGGTGCACAAGCTGAAACAATTCTTCCCATCTGACGCCGCTAGCGGCAGAGGGCATGGTTCTGTGGGCCAAGTAGCGGGGGAGAGGAGGCGAGCAGGCAGCTTGACCAGCACTGGCAGGGGAACGCTCTCCAAGGCCTTTGCCACTTTTATGTCACCCCAGCAAGACACTGTCACCTGTCCCCAGTCTAGGCAGAGTAGGGGGGAGCTGTACAGAAAGATGGTGAGGGAGTACCTAGCTGACCATACCAACGTCCGTAGCGATCACTCTGCTCCATACAACTACTGGGTTTCAAAGCTGGACACGTGGCCTGAACTGGCGCTGTACGCTTTGGAGGTGCTGGCCTGCCCTGCCGCTAGCGTGCTGTCAGAGCGGGTATTCAGTGCAGCTGGTGGCGTCATCACCGATAAGCGTACACGCCTGTCAACTGACAGCGCTGACAGGCTGACGCTTATTAAAATGAACAAAGCCTGGATTTCACCGGAATTCAAATCTCCTCCGGGGGAAAGCAGCTAAAGATTAACATTACTTATATATCCGATTCCTCTTCTCTACTCCTACTCCTACTCCTCCTACATATCGTCTTTGCCTAACGCTGACCCAAAAAACGCCATTTTTTAGAGGTCCAACTGGCACTCTTTTAGCACAATTTTTCAGGAGGGCCCCCTACAGGCCCTCTATTCAAACAATTTTTCCGGAGGTCCACCTACAGGCCCTCTCTTCAAACAATTTTTCCAGAGGTCCACCTACAGGCCCTCTCTTCAAACTATTTTTCCGGAGGTCCACCTACAGGCCCTCTCTCCAAACAATTTTTCCGGAGTTCCACCTACAGGCCCTCTGTCCAAACAATTTTTCCGGAGGTCCACCTATAGGCCCTCTCTCCAAACAATTTTTCCGGAGTTCCACCTACAGGCCCTCTCTCCAAAGAATTTTTCCGGAGGTCCACCTACAGGCCCTCTCTCCAATTCCAGTTTCCAGTTTTATTTGCGCAAACTGCATACATTTTTATTTTTGGGATAGGTGTGAAAAATAATATTACTTGCGAATCTATATTGCCCAACATTGGATACGGTAGCAAGTAGAAGACCAAACACATGCTGCCCACAGGGTTCCGCAAATTCCTGGTCCACCCGCAAATTCCTTGTCCACAGTGTCAAGGAGGTCGAGGTTCTGTTGATGAGCAACAAGTCCTTCTGTACTGAAATCGCCGACAAAGTCTCCATCTAAGAACCAACAGACCATTGTGGAGAGAGCGGCACAGCTCGCCATCAAAGTGACGAACCCCTAAGCCAGACTGCGCAGAGAAGATAATGAATAAATATCTCTGTAGTTATTTTTGCTAAATAAAAGTTAAATAAACCCCCCAAAAAATTCATCTGTTCCTGTGCCTGATCCACCCAAGTTGAATCTGTTCCATCCTGAGAAATTCCCCCCCAAGGAGTCCCCACTGTAACTTGCTTCCCATACAACTACCTCACCCCCCGATACCTGTGTCTCGCCATTGTCCACCACCTCCTCAGACAACACTGGTAAATCCCCACTGTCAGCACACGGAAACAGCAAAAGGTCTTGCGAATTAGGGCAGAGAATGTTCTGGGCTAGCACATCAGGGAAGGGGTGACTATGGGGTTCCAGGGAGTACGTGACCACATGCAATATCCATTTAAAAGTCATGCCACACTTGATCTAGCTCATAATTGACAATTGTACCGGTTGATGCTAAATTTTTAATTTGGGGTCCTGCGTCGTCATTCTAACTACATCCGGCTGTTATCACCACCACACACGCTAGCCCAGGGGGCACTCCTGTGGCTCTTCCAGCGAAACCTCCTTCCCCCCACCTACAGGCCCTCTCTCCAAACGATTTACCCGGATAGGGGACGTATTAGATATTGTACTGATGTTTTTTGTTTTTCTTCTTTTAATTGCCTCCTGACCTGTGATAGGCAGAGCATGGACACGTCCCCTTAGCTGCAGTGGGAGAGATACTCCCCTGGCCAGAGCAAGCTCTTTTTCCATTTTCCGTGGTGGAAAAATCCATGAACTATAAGGTCCCAAGATAGGGGACATATACGATATTAAAATGAGAAGAATCGATACCATACCGGTTGATGCAACAGTTTTGCTAAATCCATTCTGGCTGTTGTCACCACCACACACGCTAGCCCAGGGAGCACTCCTCTAGCTCTTCCAGCGAAACCTCCTTCCCCCCACCTACAGGCCCTCTCTCCATACTATTTACCTGGATAGGGGACGTATTAGATATTGTACTGATGTTTTTTGTTTTTCTTTTTTTAATTGCCTCCTGACCTGTGATAGGCAGAGCATGGACACGTCCCCTTAGCTGCAGTGGGAAAGACACTCCCCTGGCCAGAGCAAGCTCTTTTTCCATTTTCCGTGTTCGAAAAATCCATTAAATATAGGGTCCCAAGATAGGGGACGTATACAGTATTAAACTGAGAAGAATCGATACCATACAGGTTAAAGCAACAGTTTTCCCAAATCCATTCCGGCTGTTGTCACCACCACACACGCTAGCCCAGGGGGCACTCCTCTGGCTCTTCCAGCGAAACCTCCTTCCCCCCCACCTACAGGCCCTCTCTCCAAACAATTTACCCGGGTAGGGGGACGTATTAGATATTGTACTGATTTATTTTTTAGATGCTTGGGAAGCAGCTATGCTCACCACTATACATCCAACAGCCACAGCAACTGATAAGAACAGATACTAAACTTGATTTTAGCTGCAGTGCCAGCATGAGCAGTGGTGTCACCTGCAGGCGGTGATGGACCTTTGTTGCACCTAGTTGGGTGCTTCCCTAACATGTGATGGGTATTTGCCTCGCCTTTCTTGGTCTGGGTGAGCACAATTGCCATGAGGGTAACCACCAGGCTGTTGCCTGAGAATTTGGGGTAATGGTGGGATTAGGCAGCCTCAGAGGCATCCATGCATGCTGCCCCTGCTGTTTCCTGTCCATTTCCGTGGTGTTTCCATCATTTTCTGAGGTTTCCAGGTTTTCACCCAGCCTTCCCTAGGCAGAGCCTTGGTCCCCTGCAAAAAATGCTCGAGTCTCCCATTGACTTCAATGGGGTTCGTTACTCGAAACGAGCACCCGAGCATCGGGAAAAGTTTGACTCGAATAACGAGCACCCGAGCATTTTAGTGCTCGCTCATCTCTACACGTCACCTATTAAGCGGTGTGGCGGAAGACCGTTTTGATGCTGCAGTTCCAGCAGAGCGTGCCGAGATACATATGAATGGCTAAAATGAGTGCAAAGCTTCCGTGACTTTGCCAGCACTGTGCGCAGGTCAGTGAATGTTTTTAGAAATCTTTGCACCACTAGATTTAGCACATGTGCCATACAGGGAGCATGCGAGAATTGACCCAGGTTCAGCGCTGCCACTATATTTGTCCCATTGTCACTCACTACCTAGCCCACTTCCAGCTGACGTGGAGTCAGCCAGTGCGCTATTTGCTGCTTCATGTAATGCAGCAAGCGCTGGCCTGTGTGGCTGCTACTGCCAAGACAAACTAAGTCTAACACTGCATGGCAGCGTTTCACCTGACACATGTGATATGAAGGAGCGTGGGTAACTCGCTGCCCTGACGCTCCAGCAGGCGGACTGCCCATGGAGGTGGAAGCGGATAGTTGTTGGGTGCTCTGCTGCAATCCTGGCTGGAAAGCGCGTGGAGGTGCCAACAGCAATTGACCGGGTTTCTGGGGTGTTCGTGCCTCGCTGCCACTAAATACATTCAGCCAGTGGGCAGTAAAGGACATGTATTGCCCCTGACCGTAAGCACTGCTCCAGGTGTCCACCGTGACGTGCACCGTGCTGCTGAGAGACAGCTGCAGGGAGCATCCAATATTCTCTGCCACGTGGGAGTAAAGGGCGGGGATAGCTTTGTTTGAAAAGTAATGCTGGCTAGGGACCTGCCAGCGTGGCTGAGCGCAAACCATTAGCTCCCTAAAAGCTGGGCAGTCAACCAGCTGGTACGGCAGAGACTGCTCATCCAGCAACTTTGTCAGGTGACCGTTCAGTTTGCGCACTGTCGGATTACTTGTGGCGTAAAACTGCTTCCTGGCCACGCACTCAGCAATGGACGGCTGCCGAATGAGAGGAGGTGGAGACATGCACGCACTGGGCGACGATGAGGTGGATGTACTACTCCGGGATGCGGGCTGAGCTATGACCCTGGATGCGGCCTGCTTGACAGAAGGGACCCCCAGAGAAGTAACCAGCTCTTTAATATTATTGGGCTGCTCTAAATTGCCGGCATGACGCCGCTTCAAATGGTTCCCCAGAGCAGTGGTCCCAACATTTGCGGCTTTCCCACGGCTCAATTTCTGCTTGCAGAAATTACACGTGGCCATACTGCTATCCCCCGGCAGAGTAGTAAAATACTTCCACACACCCGACGTTCGCCCTCCACAGCTGGCCAAGCTTCTTGCACGCTTACTTCCTGGTGCCGGCCCCACTATATTTGGGGTCTCGCTAGTTTCCAGGGAAGCACTAGCCCTGGGCCTAACTCGCCTCTGCCCTCTGTTGCTGCCACTACTAGTACCACCCTCCTCCTCTGAGCTCAAATCCTCCTCCGCTTCACAGGTCCTCCGGCCTAACACATCAGATTCCTCATCAGACTCCTCCACAACACATTTTTGCAAATTAGGCTGTTACCCACCAACTGACAATTCCGGGCAGTCCAAAATCTGACTGCCCTCTAAGAAATCCTCAGGGAGGCTGTCCTCTATAACCGCCGGATTATAAGTTGGGCTTCGGTGGCTTTTTTTCCTAGAAATTGCTGAAGGGACACCACTAGGAGGGAACACTGAAGCCCGAGAGGTGGCAGAAAATGACGGGGTTTGCTTGAGTGGAATGGTGGAGCAAGACGATTCTGACCCCTGGCTACATATGGACACTGTATCAGCAGATGACAGCAGATCATCCGGCTGAGACTGAGATGAGCGTGCCATCCACTCCACTACCTCATCTGCTTTCTCCTCCACTACAATGTTGCGCCTTGGTGGGTTAGCCTGGTGGAACAACGGCCAAGTATTGGGAATATTACTAGCAGATGCTCCGGCTACAGGTCTTTTGGCACTGCTGCCCTGTGCCACCTTCTCCTTTTTTTAAAAGCTCAAAGTCTGGCTGGAACTGGACCTCTTTCGCTTATCCATGCCAAAGAGTTTTTAATTCACTCTGTGGCCCTGCAGCTGGTCTTTGTCCCTGTCTCTCCCTGTCTCTCTCTCCCTGCCTGATTATTACTAGCCCTGACCTGGCCCTGCACTTGCCCTGCAGTATCCCTGATATATGTATGATAGATTCCCACTACAATTACACCCCAGTTAGAAGAACACAGTGTCTCTGAACTTCACAAATTCACAACAGTGCTTCTGCTCGCCTCAGCAGTCGCAGCAGAAATGAAGCGTCACTGGCTTACTGAGCCTGAGCCAATCAGAGCAAGCCCAGCCTACTAGGTCAGGTGACCACTTTCTTCCCGGGCTTTTGCGCACGATAAACGAACGAACAGTAAAAGATCGCTAATAAATTGAATTCGTACGCAACAGTGTATACAGTAACTAATTCGTACGCAATTGCGTATAATTTATAGGACAAACTACGTAGCGAATGCATACAAAGCCGAAGCAAATCGACTAATATTCGGATTCGCTTCGCAGCTGAAAAATCCCAAGATTCGATACGAATCTACGAAGAGGCGAATAGATTTGTTCATCTCTAGTTGCAATCCGGGAATCAGAGGCTCCAGCTGTGGCTTCTCCTTGAAACGGAGGGTGCCATCTGGTAACTCTTGTAGGCAGCGCACGTGTCCTGCGCCTGGTGGTTCCTCCGGCCAAACTTCTGGTGGTGATGCAGGTACCAGGGGCTTAGATAATAAGGTAACCCTGGTAGCAAAGGGGCCTTTCAGGGATGCCATGGGGGTATATTCTGGGTGTGGGTAGTCACTGATGCAGGCACAATGGAAGGTGTTGTTGTTGTTATTGTTCTCCTCCTGGGCGGCGAAATGGACGATCCAGCCGCCTCTGCCGCACCAGACGGCACTGCGAACATCGAATCAGGAGCCGGTGGGATTCTCTTGGCCAATTGTGACACTGTGATCTCCTCTGAAGTGGACGGTGAATCGCGGTACTCGCTACCAAACACCATCTCTCCCCACTTTGGTCGCAGTTGTTTTGCCATGCTGTGGTATCTTGTTCACCGCTGGCTTGAACTGGAGAGGAGGGCGGAGTAATGAGGGAGGAGTCTTCACTCCCTATACGTGCAAATAGTTAGTTTCCGGTGGGCCGGGCTGGTTTTCTCCACTTCTGAGGGGGGGCGTATCTTCACTTTCCCATTCTTGAGGGGGCGTATTGTCATTTTCCCGATTCTGGGGGCCGGGGGGGCAAGAAGAATACATACGTAGCGTGCGTAGCATATGTAGCCTTAGCGTTCAAAATGGTCTTGTATTCTCCTGTATGTTTGATAGTTCTGGCAGACAGCATGCTGTTAGTATAGTCCCTGACAGAAGTTCTGTCGCTTATCCATGTTGTGGAAACCAAAGCTTATAACCTGACTTAAAATTCATAAATTGGTTTTATAAATGACTGATATGAAAGCTGAACACCTTCCAAAATTAGTTTTTTTTTAACGAAAATAAATTTGCTTCACTGCTGAAATATTGATCATTTAATGAACACAGAAAGGGCAGATTTTGGCAAGACAAAAGTTTTGTCACCCACAGAAAGTAATGTGAAAATCAAACAAATAATTCACTTCAAATACAAAGATATGTTTCATAACATTGGTAAATGAAGTTGTGTTAATATTTTGTGTGACTTCCATGAGCTTGAAGGACTGCATCCATGCATTTCGACAATGATTCAGGAATAGCAAAGAATGCAGTCTTACATGCCTCCCAGAGTTCATCAAGATTCTTTGGTTTTGTCTTCCAAGCTTCCTCTTTCATCCTACCCCAAACATGCTCAATGATGTTCATATCTGGTGACTGGGCTGGCCAGTCCTGGAGCACCTTGATCTTCTTTGCCTTGAGGAACTTTGATGTAGAGATGGATGTATGAGATGGAGCACCATCCTGCTACAAAATGTGATGCCTTTTATGATTGGGAATGTAAGAGGTAGCTAATACTTCTTGATATTTTAGGCTATTGATATTGCCTTCCACCTTGCAAATGTTTCGCACACCCCCATGCTGAATGTAACCCCAGACCATGATCTTTCCACCACCAAACGTAACTGTTTTCTGGGTGTATCTTGGACCCATACGGGCTCCAGTAGGTCTCCTGCAGTATTTGCGGTGGCTGTGGTGTAATTCAACTGAAGATCTGCCACTTTTCCAGCATCCATCCACTTAGCAGGCTGTGGACCTTGGCAAATGCCACATGGTTTTTTAATTGCCTTTTGTTTAGTGCTGGCTTCTGGGCACTGATTTGACCATGGAGGCCATTTTGAGACAGAATCCCACAAACTGTTCTAGTTGACACAGGGACTTGAGGTGACCAGGCCTGTTGGAGCTCTGCTGCAGTGGAAGAGGGGCTGGCTTTTGATTTTCGAACCAACAAATGTTCCTCCTGAGCAGTTGTCTTGCGGGGTCTGCCAGACCTGGGCTTGTCAAAAACATCTCCAGTTTCTTCAAATCTTTTTTAAATTCTTTGTACTTGACGCTGAGACACATTAAAGGTGCCAGCCACCTCTGCAGTGGATCTGGTCTTCAGCCTCTTGATAATCAAGGCTTTGGTCGCAGGGTGGATTCTTGGCATGTTGTCAGAGGTCACGTTGCAGTTCAAGTGAAGGTCTGGGGTGCTGGAGTTCTCTTTATACACACCCACTAATTAACCGATCAATTAGTAAGCACAGGTGAGGCTGTAAACTACAGTAGGATTGGGTGCATTATATGACAAGACGACAAAACTTTTGTCTTGCCAAAATCTGCCCTTTCTGTGTTCATTAAATGATCAATATTTCAGCAGTGAAGCAAATTTATTTTCGTAAAAAAAACTTTATTTGGGAGGGTTTCAGCTTACATATGAGTCATTTCTAAAACCAATGGATCAATGTTAAGTCAGGTTATAAGCTTTGGTTTCCACAACATGGATAAGCGACAGAACTGTAGACCTGGCATACAGCTGTGACCTGCGTCTTACCATCTCATCCACCTTCCTATATATCTTAATTTAGAGAAAACTGGAGGAGGAAGAGGAGAGAATGTGGCAGCGGGCATGGAGGGGCAGCTTCTATGGAGATAGTTTGTGCTGCTGAGGCAGTATATTGTGTTGCACTATGCTTTTTGGTTCTGTTGGGGCAGTTTATTGTACTGTACTGTGGTATTTGGTTCTGATGGGGCAGTACATTGTGCCACACTCTGGTGTTTGGTTCTGATGAGACAGTCTATTGTGCTGCACTGTGGTATTTGGGGCTGCTGGGGGAGTATACTGTGTTGCATTTTGGTATTTGGTCCTGCTGCAGAATCAGATACGTACCAAAGTCTAGCACAATATACTGATCCTCTGTGGTATATTTGGCGCCATCTATCTGTTAGCCCCACCCATGTGTTTTGACCCACCTACTTGTGTTGCCCCCATGTTCTGTCAAGTTGGTCCCTAATAGGGAGTATTCAGACTCTGTGACTAGGGCACTTACACGCAGCAGTTACCTTCGCTGTATTCCCCAAAGAGAATTATTGTTTCTGTGCAGCAGATTACTGTTTGGACAGCACAATCTCCAGACCAGAAATGATTGACCTCAATCAGCAATGATTTTTACTCAGTGAATGAGCGGGTTAAATCATCAGGTGGTTGGCAGTACCTTTACATAGGGCGATTATCCTAGGTAGACTACTTCTCGATAATTGCCCTGATCATTTTCCCACGTAAAAGGGGCCTTTAGACAATATCATTAAATCTACAGCAACATGTGGCAGAATCCATTAGCAATGTGCTTAACAAATCTCCTCCAATGTATCTGGCCAGTCAATGTAATATATATATATATATATATATATATATATATATATATATATATCCACATATCTAATATAAACCTTTAGTGATTTATAAAAACAATGCTCATAAGCAATAAACATAGACATATAATAAGCACAGACATAGTTTGCATACATCTCATACGTTACATGCCATTCTATTGTGAAATAAGCAACCTCTTATTCTTAATCCAGAATAATAAAAGAAGGCTTTGCCCTGAACTCACACACCCACTATGGTTTTGCACGTCTGTGAAAAATAAAATAAATTGAGCAACTGAAAGCATTTTTAATGTGTACATCAAAAATAATTAGGCAATTGACTACAGACAGGCCCTGCAGCAGTAACAAATGTAGATATGTAAAATAGCAAGTCATCCTCATTCTAGACCTCAGAGATTACTTTATTTTCCCTCACTTCATATTAATATTAGCCCTGAATTAAACTATAGTTCGTTCTCAGCTGTCACTCAGAGTCAAGTTAAACTGGTTACACCCAGCATCTTCCACGTACTCCTGCAAAGATTTACATAAATTAAAAAAAACTTTGTCCTTAAAGTTAATATAAAAGAATGCTGTTTAAACAAGCCTTCTTCCTTACTGTCCATGATATCCCTTTGAAATGTCTAGATTAGTGTACAGTATATTCCACCATACACATATCCCAGATTAAGAGGCCAAAAGTCAGATAAGGATAATAGATTACGTCTTGTCCTAAATACAAAGATTAAAAAGGAACACCTAAACACTATAGTTATTTTTTTAAAAAATCTTAAAACTAGAGATGAGCGAATCATTCAAAAAATTATTCGCCGAACATTCGCCGAAGTTTTCCTAAGATTCGTATATTCGACAAATAGATTTGTTGTATTTGCGTACAAAATATACGTTATTACAGTATGTGCTATTAGCGAACATTCCTCAGCGTACTATTGTCTACTCGATTACGTAATATGCAGGCACGTACAACGAGAGGCCGCGGCGTGCACTCCTCAGAGGCAGAGCGAATATTCGAAAATGGCATCCAGACGATCCTCATCATTTAGCTCTGCTGCACAGCTGAAATACATAGTCCGTATGATGGACCGCCAGGATTACGATTTACGATGGCACACACCGCCACCCTAACCAGCATAAAAAGGAGGTGATCCAGCAGGTGATCCGAGGCTTGCTCCATCGTTTCGACACCTTGCGGACCCCGGGCCAGATCCAGTGTAAATGGTCAGATCTGAAATCGCCCTCAGAGGCAGTATGTATATTTGAGGTAGAACAAGTAAGGTACTGTCTATCCGGCTATGGGCATAGTATACACTGTGTGCAGAATTATTAGGCAAATTAGTATTTTGATCACATCATCCTTTTTATACATGTTGTCCTACTCCATGCTGTATAGGCTTGAAAGCCAACTATCATATAAGTAAATCAGGTGATGTGCATCTCTGTAATGATGATGGGTATGGTCTTATGACATCAACACTCAATATAAAGTGTGCTTAATTATTAGGCAACTTCCTTTCCTTTGGCAAAATGGGTCAGAAGAGAGATTTGACGGACTTTGAAAAGTCAAAAATTGTGAGATGTCTTGCAGAGGGATGCAGCAGTCTTGAAATTGCCAAACTTTTGAAGCGTGATCACCGAACAATCAAGCGTTTCATGGCAAATAGCCAACAGGGTCGCAAGAAGCGTGCTGAAAAAAAAGCACAAAAAAACTGCCCATGAATTGAGGAAGATCAAGCGTGAAGCTGCCAAGATGCCATTTGCCACCAGTTTTGCCATATTTCAGAGCTGCAATGTAACTGGAGTATCAAAAAGCACAAGGTGTGCGATACTCAGGGACATGGCCAAGGTAAGGAAGGCTGAAAAACGACCACCTTTGAACAAGAAACATAAGATAAAACGTCAAGACTGGGCCAAGAAATATCTTAAGACTGATTTTTCTATGGTTTTATGGACTGATGAAATGAGAGTGACTCTTGATGGGCCAGATGGATGGGCCTGATGCTGGATCAGTAAAGGGCAGAGAGCTCCACTCCGACTCAGACGCCAGCAAGGTGGAGGTGGGGTACTGGTATGGGGTGGTATCATTAAAGATGAACTTGTGGGACCTTTTCGGGTTGAGGATGAAGTGAAGCTCAACTCCCAGACCTACTGCCAGTTTCTGGAAGACACCTTCTTGAAGCAGCGGTACAGGAAGAAGTCGGTATCGTTCAAGAAAAACATGATTTTCATGCAGGACAATGCTCCATCACATGCTTCCAAATACTCCACAGCGTGGCTGGCCAGTAAAGGTCTAAAAGAAGAAAAAATAATGACATGGCCGCCTTGTTCACCTGATCTTAAACCCATAGAGAACCTGTAGTCCCTCATAAAATGTGAGATCTACAGGGAGGGAAAACAGTACACCTCTCGGAACAGTGTCTGGGAGGCTGTGGTGGCTGCTGCACGCAATGTTGATCGTAAACAGATCAAGAAACTGACAGAATCTATGGATGGAAGGCTTTTGAGTGTCATCGTAAAGAAAGGTGGCTATATTGGTGACTGATTTTTTATTTTTATTTTTTTTTGAATGTCAGAAATGTTTATTTCTAAATCTTGTGTTGTTATATTGGTTTACCTGGTGAAAATAAACAAGTGAGTTGGGTATATATTTGTTTTTTATTAAGTTGCCTAATAATTCTGCACAGTAATAGTTACTTGCACAAACAGATATCCTCCTAAGATAGCCAAATCTAAAAAAAAACCACTCCAACTTCCAAAAATATTAAGCTTTGATATTTATGAGTCTTTTGGGTTGATTGAGAACATAGTTGTTGTTCAATAATAAAAAGAATCCTCTCAAATACAACTTGCCTAATAATTCTGCACACAGTGTAATCATCCACAATACTATAAAGTGAATATGAGGACCCATTGCGGTACCTGTAAAGAAATACACACAATTGGCAACATACTTGAAAGGTAAAAACATTAGTGCAAACAATCCAGTGCAAACAATATAGTGCAAATACATTATATGTATAACGTAAACATTTTAAATATCACCTACCTTGTCTGCTCACGGACACGTTTAAGTCTCTTTTCTTCTGACGCTTGTCATAGAACTGGAGCAGAGTCCCAAACTCAGTTGCAATTTGTAATCCACATAGGTAAAATTGTAATCCAAATGGGTAAAAAAAAGCAGCAAAGGTTCCTTAAAAAACCCTCTTTCAAGGGGCTCTCCAATAACCTGAAAAGGGGGAAAAAAGGGATGAGGCGCACGTATGCGTAACTTGGCTAAAACTTTTTTTTTTTGATGGGGGGAGTCCTGATAATCCATGTCCATCTGCGCGAGGACAAACGCAGGGCAACAAAAAAAAAAAAAAAACACGCCAACTAGTGCTCACCCTTCAAGTTAAGTCCACGTTGTGGCTCCCATAAAAGCTGCAGGATCCTTACTTAAGGGCCAGCAGGTCCTCTTCACTGCGGCTGGAGCTAAAATGCATGAGAGGGCTCTCTTGCCTCATGAAAGTGACACTGGCTGCGGCAGCAGACCCCCACCGACCTCTCAGGGATGGTCTTGGTAGTGACCGGCAGTCACACTGGCAAGGGCCGTGGCAACTTGGGCCTTGCCCATTACCTTGTAGTGGCCAGATCCTCCCGCCGGCATACAAGGTGACAGAATCTCCAGCTGTAAGGGCTCTGGTAACGGTCTTCCGCGAGAGGCGGACTGTGCGGCCTGCATCTGCCATGGCAGTTGGTATTGTACCACCGGTGGCTGGTACACAAAACTGTTGGTGGTCATCTGTCCCACATGAAGGATCGGCGGCGGTGGCAAATCTGGTATCAGGGGTTCCAGCTGAGCTTGGGATTTCTCCTCAGATCGCAGAGTTCCATCATTGGTCTCTTGGGAACACCGAGCCTCTTCTGCGGCCTGGGCCTCCTCAGTCCAGTCTTCCGGGGACGCTGAAGGAGTAGCTGGTCACTTAAGGAGTTTCACCCCAGTAGCAAATGGGCCTTGGAGGCTCTTCATGGGGGTATACACATAATCCCCTGCGTGGTGATTGTGGCGGAGAGGCGGAAGATACGGCCGCTTTACAGAACGGCGGTTTACGTATAATTCTTCCGCCGTCTCCTCATTGCCGATAAAACCTACTCCGTTCCACGCTGAACCAAATAACAGTACCCCTTCGGCGCTCCAGCTTAGGGTCACCGAACCGTGGGTGCTCCAAAACCTGCACAACCCACTCCTCTACCAGCTTTTTGTATTCCCAGAGGGTCAGAGCGTTCCGGGTGACAGTCTCGGGGACCATTGAATTTTGCCGAAGGGAGTAGTCCTTCCGCGGCGGAGCGGGAACTCCTGCCGCCTCCGCCGTGCCCGATTTCTTAGGCTGCCGAACATGTTGAGAGATGTAGATCTCCTCCGGTTCCTTCTCCTCATAGGGGTCGGTGCCCCACACCATGCCTCCCCAGTCAGAACCTCGCTGTGTCGCCATCTTAATTTCCTGAGTTGCATCGTCTTCCTCGCGCGCTGGAGAAGGGGGCGAGCTACCAGGGAGGAGTCTGCATAGCAAATGAATTGAATTCGTACGCAACAGCGTATAGAGTAACTTATACGTAGCAATAGCGTATAATTTATAGGACAAACTACGTAGCGAATGCGTACAAAGCTGAAGCAAATCACCTAATATTCGCATTCGCTTCGCAGCTAAAAATTCCCAAGATTCGATACGAATCAACAAATTGACGAATCGATTCGCTCATCTCTACTTAAAACATTCTAAAAGTGAAAAGAGTTGTTTTGTTCATGGTGTCAACAATAGGTTTGCTGTTATCTTCCTGCCTCGGCTACCTGATTTCAGGAGTGCTCAGTAAAGTAATATGGTATGGATTGTGCATTATCTGCCAAATAAAGTGAAAGAAAGAATACCTTGCAGCACCACTACGAGGAAAATGGCATTTGCAAGTATGAACAAGCCTTAGTCCTATGGAAATATTGAAGCTGCTGCAGTGTCCTTCAAACAACACTGAGACTAGTGCTAGACTAGGCCATATATTTTAAAACATTTGGGGACCCCTTTAACTCCTTATATATGGTACTTGGCATTTTGTCCGATACATAGATTATAGACAGGGATGCCCAAAGGTGATAGTGAAGCATACTTGCTGCTGGATGGGGAGGACAATCAACTTTTAATGGGCTCTAATTATACCAGACCATCCAGATCACTTCATTAGCTACTGGGAAGAGTGCTTTTCAATATTGTAAGACAAAAGAAATCAGTTATCTCTAACTATACCTCATCGCTATGAATAATGAATAAGAAAACAATCACCTTCCTATCACTGGCTGCAGGGACAAGACTAGAGCATGGAGACATGCATAACCCTCTGGACACCATTTAAGAATTAACTACTTCACTGCGCTGAACCATTACATGAACGTGGTTTGGTTCTGCATCCGACCCGCATTTTTTGCTGCTCGAATGCGGACCCATTCACTTTAATAGGGGCGCAAAAGATACGGACAGTACTCCATTTGCTGTCCTCATCTGTTGCTCCATTCCATGCCCCTGCAAAAATTATAGATCATGTACTATTCTTGTCCATTTTGCAGACAAGAATAGGCATTTCTATAATGGGCTGCCCATTCCAGAAGGCACACAGGCTGCATCCATGTTTTGCGGATCCGCAATTTACGGACCACAAAACACTGCACGTTCGTGTGCATGAGCCCTTAAAGAGGACCTGTCACCACCCCTAAAATGTTTGTTTTACTACATCATTTTTGTTACTGCAATAACAATTTTGGAGCATCTTTTCATACAGCCATATGGGGGAGCTTTATCATTTCCCCTGTGCCTGAAAAGTGAGTGATAGACTTAGCTTTATGTTAATGCCATTTTTATTTTACTATATTTGTTAATATTTTAATAGCCAGGAAAATGTAAAAACAAAACTGAAAAAAGTGTGTTTTTACAAAGTGCTACTAAAATATATTTTTTGTTATGTCCCCATTCTATAATGGGCGTTTTCATATATAGGATGTGCGTATGGGTTATGTTTACTGTGGGCAGGCCTCAAAACAGCAGTCTAGTGTGTGGTACCATTTTTTTTATTATTTTTTAAATTTTTTTTTTTTTTTTTTGGGCTATTTTTTTTACACTTTGTGCCCCATTATAAGGGAATACAAGACTTTATGGGACATTTACCATTAGATTTTTTTTTTTTTTTTTAAATATAATTTACTGCTGATTTCTCCTGTAACTGAGGATGATATAGTAGCCTCAGTTATAGCTGGAATGCAGCCTCCAGAGAGGTTTACAAGGCTTTACAGCCTCACTGCAGAGCTGATCTTGGTCTGCTAAAACCCAGCAGTTCTTACAGACTGCTGGCCCCCGGTAATCACATGATTGCTGGGAAAGCAGTGCTTCCTGATCTCTATACACCACACTGATTGATTTTTATTACATAGGGAATGCATGTTATTAAAACAAACATCTCAGTAGGGGAGATAGGTCTTTTTTAACTCTCACACAACCTTAGACTGCCAAGGTTATCATAATGAAACTTAGTTTAGAAATTCTACACCTATAAAATATGTGGTCTTGCCCATACAGTGTGAACCCTTCAGAATTTTCTATATTTCTGCATAAATGTGCCTAAAACAATACCAAGTCCTCAAAGTAGATAAAGATAGCCAAATCAAATGAGTCAAAAATATTAGTCTTGGTTATATTGGTGGCTGCATAGGCTGCAGCAGAGCATGTGACCATGCCCATGTTACGGCGGATATAAACACTGCGCCGGGACCGAAACATAGGAATGCAGGAAACAGCATAGAGTGGCAGGGAGCAGGTAAGTATGAATCTTTTGTTTGTGGAGGCAGGCTAGGGGCACTTGCACAAAAAAAAAAAATCATTATTTCCTGAGAACCCTTTTAAACCTTTGCTCCTTGCATTTATACAGTTATAGCAATGCAATGATGGAAAACAAAATGTTCTTTCTGTGTATCAGCATTTATGGTTTATTCATATGTTGAAAAGTATAATTATGATGATCTGTTTAAAATGCTGGAAGACATTTGGGTTTCGTGGATTAAGACTAATTAAAACAAAATGTTAGTGCCAATGATAACAATTCTGACACTGGCAAAATGACAGCTCGGATCTGATTGGTACTGATACCTCGTGTTTTCGTTTGCACTCATTTGTATATTTCATATAGTACATTATGACTACAACTACTACATCTTCCACATGGCTGGTTTTCCAAAAAATCTTTAAGCCACAGGAATAAATGTAGTAAGTACAAATACTGTTAAAGTCTTTCATCACTCTCCATTTGTCTGTAACAATAATGATTCACATTTTTTCCTGCTGGTCCAAATCTGCAATATTAACATTACATACCATTATGACTGCATACTTTGTAGTTAACTCTTCTCATGTCACCACAAGTTCTATTAGTCCTTTAATGTATGCTTCCTATTTATTCGCATACAAAAACAGAACTTGCACCGATGAAAACATCACTAAGGAAAAGGAAAAAGCCCTAAATGTTTTTATCGCTCCATTTAACCAAAAAATGTGGTCTTCACCTCAGTCTCATTCACGGCAGACATTATCTTTGCCCTATAAACACACATTATCCTGGTCCTTTTATGAAAATATACTTTGCTTTTATAGGAAGAAAAACAGGCTAGTCACAGTGTCGATTGAGCTTGATTTATTTTCATGAAGACAGTACCATGATATTTTGTTGTTATTATGTATTGTAAAACATTATATACCGTATTTTTCGCCTTATAAGACGCACCGGCCCATAAGACGCACCTAGGTTTTAGAGGAGGACAATAAGAAAAAAAAATTTTTTTCAATAGACCTCTGGTCAGACCACCAATCAGATGCCCAATGTTAATCTGTCCTCAGCTGACAGCCCCAATAAGACCCCAATAAGACCTCAGATCAGACCTCCAATTGGACCTCAGATCAGACCTCAATGTGAAAGACTCCCAATAAGACCTCAGATAAGAGCCTCATGCCTTTTATCAGACCCCCTATATGCCTCTTATCAGCCCCAGCAGTCTTATATAAGCCCCCCCAGTGCCTCTTAGCAGCCCCCCAGTGCCTCTTAGCAGCCCCCCAATGCCTCTTAGCAGCCCCCCAATGCCTCTTAGCAGCCCCCCCAGTGCCTCTTAGTAGCCCCCCAGTGCCTCTTAGCAGCCCCCATTGCAAATTGCCAGTCCCCAGCAGCCTCATATTGAATAAAATAAAAACACCACTTACCTGTCCTGGACGCCGCCGCTCCTCTCTGCCTGCGCTCTCTCTTCTTCTCCGCTGGCTGTGACCTGGCACGCACAGCGCGAGGTCAGAGAGCGCCCTCACAGCCGAACGGAGGACCAGGAAGCGGTAAGTACAAAGTCTTCACCGCTTCCTTGTCCTCTGGTGCTAATGAGCCCTTCCATAATGGAAGGGCTCATTAGCATTCACCCCATAAGACGCAGGGGCATTTCCCCCCACTTTTTTGGGGAAAAAGTGCGTCTTATGGGGCAAAAAATATGGTAATAGATTATAATAAGTCATGTGACAAGCACCTAAACAATACATCCAAGACTTTACACAGATTAGGCTACTTTCACATTTGCGGCAGGGGATTCCGGCTGGCTGTTCTCCCGCCTGGATCCGTGCTGCCGCAGGTGCACGTGTGGGGCCTGAACTACGCTCCGACCCCATTCATTATAATGGGGGCTGGCCGCGGATCCAGCCACAGCACGGCAAACTTGCAGAGAGGCGGCCGGACCAAAATTACAAGATGTTTTGGTCCGGCTGCCTCTCGGCAAGTTTGCCATGCTGCGGCCCGCCCCCATTATAGTGAATCCCCTGCTGGAATCCCTTGCCGCAAATAATTGTGGAAGCTGAGTCCCCTAATAGTATTAGTGCTCATCCAGTACTCCCAAATAATTGCTCTCAACAGTAATAGTGCTGCTTTATTACATCTTAAAATTATACTGTGACAGGGTGGCTCCATAGTAATAGTGCTCCCAAAAGTCTCATCAATAGTAATAATTAATAATAATTCTCCCTTTCTCACCCATAGTACCCTCCTTTGTAATAGTGTCCCCTACATTGCCCTAAATAGTAATACTAAGCTCCTATAATGCCCCTGTTTGCAGTATGACCTTCCATTGTGTGCCCGAAAATACTGTGTGTCCCCACTAATAATAATGATCCCATAATGATGCCATATTAGTAATACTGTTTCTCATAGTCCCTCAGTTGTGATATGGCCCCAATAGTTGTCCCCATAGTAATAAAGCCCCAATAGTACCCTAGCAGTAAAAAGAAGCCCCAAAGTACCCCAGTGGTAATAATGTTCCCCTATAGTGTCTCTAGTAGTAATATGCTCCCTTAGAGGTTGCAGTAGTAATAAAGTCCCCTGTAGGGCCTCCAGTAGTAACAAAGTCCGTCATAGTGCTTCTAATATTAAAGGGACTTACATAAAGCTCTGAACCTGGACATACCCTTAATTTCACCCAGACGGCCTGCCTGACAATAGCATAGAGCATGTCATGCTCCAATGCGCTCCCTTGCCCTGCACAGGATTGCGCAGGGCAAGGCCTTTTTTATTTACAATAACAGACTGCCAGGTGGAGGCTTCCGCCCGGCAGTGTGCTCTGTGACGTCACTGGCTCTGATGGGCCGGCTTTAGCGCTGCCCTAGCCGTTTTACAGGCTAAGGCAGCGCTAAAGCCTGCCAATCAGTGCCGCTGCTGTCACCGTGCTCACTGCTGGGCGGAATCCTTCGTCTGGCAGAGCCCGGTTCGTCACCGGAACTTCACAAAATACCTTTGCCCTGTGCAATTCAGCGCAGGACAAAGGAGAGCATCGGATGATGACATGCTCCGATGCTCTTGTCAGGCAGGCTGCCTGGGTGAAATTCAGGGTATGTCCGGGTTCAGCTCTGAACCCGGATAACCCCTTTAACAAAATCCCCATTGTTCCCTCAGTAGTAATAAAGTTTCTGTTTTCTCCCAGTAGTATTAAAGCCTGTGCCTGTCTCCTTGCTCAGGGGAGCATCATTTTGTATTTGTAACTGTCGTGCCATAGATTGGCCATTGAAAGGAAAAAAAAATATCAAGCCATTCTGCTCTGGATTGCAAAATCTAGCTCTATAATGGAATGGTAAACTCATTCTGCTTATAATATCCTCTTTTGTATGTATTCTGCTGGTGTATCACAATGGATTCATTTATTTTAATTATGACTATGTGCAATCCTGTGTAGCCTGACAGTGGTTCATGCTTGGTAACCTAAGGAATCTGAATTTTCGCAGGTTTACTAATCATGGGCTAAAATTCCTAAACAGTGATTTGAAAGATATGAAAGACTGATTGCTGTCTGGATCATTTGGTTGAACTGAATAAATATCGTGAAACAGTTAAGAAAGAAAGTTAAAGAAATTGTTACTTTTTAACGTGGGTAAAATGAGTTTAGTAGCACAAAAAAGTTGTATGAGCTTACTCAGGGTCCTTTTATTGTAATAAAGATATTGCACTATGGTTAGCACTGGTTTGTTGCAGCGCTGAGGTCCTGGGTTTGAATCTGACCAAGGACAACATCTGCATGTAGTTTGTATGTTCTCCCTGTATTTGCATGGGTTTCCTCCGGATACCCTGGTTTCTTACCACACTCCAAAAGACATACTGAGAGGGAACTTAGATTGTGAGCCCCATTGGGGACAGCTTGATGCCAGTGGCGTAGCTATAGGGGTTGCAGCGGTCACAGTTGCGACCGGGCCCCTAAGCCAGGGGGGCCCCGAGGGCCCCCCTTGCCACTTGCAGGGCTGCACCGCCAATTAGGCAGATGCGGCGCGGCCCTGCGCATAGTTGCGGGCAGCGGTGGGGCAGAGGGAGATGAGAGCTTCCATTGTGGAAGCGCTCATCTCCATAGTCATGCCTGTACTGCGGGGCAGGGGAGGGAGAGGCGTCTCCCCTGCCCGTTCCTCTGATAGGCTGCAGGCACTAGGCCTGCAGCCTATCAGAGGCCGGCTCAGGCGGCGTGATGACATCATCGCGCCGCCTGAGCTGTACAGCGCGGGACACAGGCCAGAAGAGGCCTGCATTGCATCGCTGCCAGCTCCATGGAGGTAAGTATAAGTGTTTTATTTTTTTTATTGTTGTAGTCTTGGACCGGAGCTCTATTGGGGGCACATGGGGGCATTTTTACTGGCACATGGGGGCATTTTTACTGGCACATGGGGGGCACTGGGGGCATGTTTACTGGCACATGGGGGCATTTTTACCAGCAAAAGGGGTCACTGGGGCATTTTTACTGGCACTGGGGGCATTATTACAGGCACTGGGGAATTTTTACTGGCACATGGGGGCACTGGGGGCATTTTTACCGGCAAAAAGGGGGCACTGGGGGCATTTTTGGGGGCACTGGGGGCATTTTCATTGGCACTGGGGGCATTATTACAGGCACTGGGGCCATTTTTACTGGCACATGGGGGCACTGGGGGCATTTGTTACTGGCACATAGGGGCACTGGGGGCATTTGTTACTGGCACATGGGGCACTTGTTACTGGCACATGGGGGCACTGGGGGCATTTCTACTGGCACTGGGGCATTTCTCAATGGCACTTGGGGCATTTCTTGGGAGCACTGGGGGCATTTGTTACTGGCACTGGGGGCATTTGTTACTGGCACTTGGAGGCATTTCTTAATGGCACGGGAGCACTGGGGGCATTTTTACTGGCACTGGGGGCATTTCTTACTGGCACTGGGGGCATTTTTACTGGCACTGGGGGCATTTGTTAGTGGCACTTGGGGGCATTTCTTAATGGCACTGGAGCACTGGGGGCATTTTTACTGGCACTGGGGGCATTTTTACTGGCACATGGGGGCACTGGGGGCGCAGTTATTTCTGGGGCACGTTATGTTCACACTATTACGGGGCACTATTTGCTGGGCGCAGTTATTTTAGGACACTGTGTGCCAATAATTATTGTAGGGCACTATCTGTGTGGTACTAGTGGCACAGTACTGGGGGTGGTAGGATGATTTGTCCACAAGAGGGGAGGATGATGGAAAAGTAGTAAACTAAGATTTTTTTCTGTCTAACTGCAGAGATGAGAAATGGCTGAAAAATGGCATCTGGTCTGAAAGGAGAAGATGAGGAAAGAGAAGATCTATATCAGAGGAGACATCACTGGATGTACAAGGTACGGGGCACTGTATTAGGCTACATTCACATGAACGTTGTGTTTTGCAGTCTGCAAATTGCGGATCCGCAAAAAAAGGATGATGTTCCGTATGGCATCCGTTTTTTTTTTGCAGATCCACTGTAACGATGCCTATTCTTGTCCGCAAAACGGACAAAAATAGGAATGGACATACAGATGCGGACAGCACACAGTGCTCATTGAAGTGAATGGGTCCGCATCTGAGCCACAAAATATGCAGATCGGAGGCCGCAAAAACAACGTGTGAATGTAGCCTTACCCTGTATGTTCTGTAGTGATATACGTAATGTTAGGAGGGAAAAGGTTAGGGTGAAAATTTGGCATGGGGGGGGGTTCAGTTTTTGACTTGGCCGGCAGAAAAGCTAGGTGCACCAGCGCTGAGGGAAGGGGGGGGGGGGCCCAAGCTGAACTCTTGCACCAGGGCCCATGAGCCTTTAGCTACGCACCTGCTTGATGCTAATGTCTGTAAAGCACTGCAGAATATGTCAGCACTATATTAGTGTGTAAAATAAATATTATACATATGTACGCATGTATTTATTAAAGCCACTGCCAGGTTGAATATGATGCCTGGTTAAAACCACATTCACACGTCAATGATTTCCATCAGTGATTGTGAGCCAAAACCAGTAGTGGTTTTAAACACAAAACAGGAGCAGATCTTTCCCTTAGGCCTCATGCACACGACTATATGAAAAAACGGATCCCCAAAAACAGATTAGCAGAAAATACAGATGACATCCATGTGCATTCCGTATTTTGCAGAACGGAACAGCTGACCCCTAATAGAACAGTACTATCCTTGTCAATACATAGGACAATAATAGGACATGTTCTATTTTTTTGAGGAACGGAAACACGGACATACGGAAACGGAATGCACACGGAGTACCTTCCATTTTTTTTGTGGACCCATTGAAATGAATGGTTCTGCATACGGTCCTCAAAAAAAACCAGAACGGACACGGAAAGAAAATATGTTCGTGTGCATGAGCCATTATATCTTATGTCTGTGTAGGCTCCAGTCTGGTTGTGGCTCACAATCACTGACCAAAGCACTGACGCGTGAATGAGGCTTAAGGCTACAAGCACATGTTTTGCGGTCCGCAATTTGTGGATCCGCCAAAAAGACGGATGATGTCCATATGGCTTCCGTTTTTTTTTTTGCGGATCCATTGTAACAATGCCTATCCTTGTCTGCAAAATGGACAAGAATAGGACATGTTCTATTTTTTTGCGGGGCTACGGAACGGACATACGGATGCGGATAGCACACGGTGTGCTGTCCGCATTTTTTGCGGACCCATTGAAATGAATGGGTCCGCATCCTATCTGCAAAAAAATGGAACGGACTCGGAAACAAAATACGTTTGTGTGCATGAGGCCTTACACTGATGTATTTCTTTTCACTAGGATCGCAGTAATCCATAATGTATTCATACCAACTTTTAGGTTACTACTAGAGATGAGCGAGTAGTGAAATATTCGAAAGTTCGAAATTCGATTCGAATAGACCGCGAAATTCGACTATTCGACCGGATATCGAATCCCATTAAAGTCTATGGGAAAAAAATGCTCGCCACTTGGAAATCTCAATTCGACCACTTGGAGGTCACCAAGTCCACCCTGGAACCTCAGAAAAGGATGCCAACACTGCTGGAATGCAACTGGGACAGCAGGGGAAGCATGTCTGGGTGCATATAACGCGCCCAAGTCGCACTATTACGCCACTATCACAGCCTCTCAACAATACACTCCAAACACAATCTAACCTCTCTGTAAAGTGAGACCATACAAGGAAACCTTCTTTCCTCTACATTGCCATGGACCCCAAGCCAAACTAGACAAAAAAGAAGATAAAATTCTGCACCCCTTAAAATCACGTTGCCTATGACAACCACAGATGGCATAGGCAAGGGGGAAAGCAAATAGACCCCACCCCTAATTGTCATTGTGTGTGTGTGTGAGATGTGGTCAGACATGTCTTCTTTAAAATGTAAAAACAACTCAACACATGCAGAAGCCTTAAAATGCCCAAATTGTTGGCGCTTGAGATGTCAGTGACCCGACCTGGCCCAGTGTCATGTCTAGCAGGTAAAGCAGTGGGGATGTTGAGGGATGCGTAGGACCGCAAAAGGCAGGAAGAGGCCGTGGGCTGGCCAGAGGCTCATGGAAAATTTTGTGGAGGCCCAAGAGGTGAGACGTCTTAAAAATTGTGTGGAGGCTAAAGAGGTGAGACGTGGTTAAAAATTATGTGGAGGCCCAAGAGGTGACACCTCTTAAAAATTTATGTGGAGGCCCGAGAGGTGAGACCTCGAAAACGTTTTGTGGAGGCCCAAGAGGTGACACCTCTTAAAAATTATGTGGAGGCCCAAGAGGTGACACCTCTTAAAAATTATGTGGAGGCCCAAGAGGTGAGACGTGTTAAACCTTTTGTGGAGGCCCAAGAGGTGACACCTCTTTAAAATTATGTGGAGGCCCAAGAGGTGACACCTCTTTAAAAATTATGTGGAGGCCCAAGAGGTGAGACCTCTTAAAAATTTTGTGGAGGCCCAAGAGGTGAGACCTCTTAAAAAATTATGTGGAGGCCCAAGAGGTGAGACCTCTTAAAAATTTTGTGGAGGCCCAAGAGGTGAGACCTCTTAAAAATTATGTGGAGGCCCAAGAGGTGAGACCTCTTAAAAATTATGTGGAGGCCCAAGAGGTGAGACCTGTTAAAGATTTTGTGGAGGCCCAAGAGGTGAGACCTCTTAAACATTTTTGTGGAGGCCCAAGAGGTGAGACCTATAAAAAATTGTTCTTATTTGGAGGCAATTCTACGGCGGTTAAGAGGTGAGAGGAAATGGCACTTCATTGGCATTTTGGCTGCCCAAGAACCTCTTAAACATTTTGTGGAGGCCCAAGAGGTGAGACCTTATCCAAGATTTGATGTGTAAAAGGTTATTTATAAAGGCGAAAACAGTTTAAATTATTGAGGAGCCCAGAGAGAGAAGAGATGTTTAAAATTTTGATGAGGCCCAAGAGGCCCTTTAAAAAATTGTGAGGCCCAAAGGTGATTTTAAATGTGGAGGCCCAAGAGGTGAGACCTCTTAAAAATTATGTGGAGGCCCAAGAGGTGAGACCTCTTAAAAATTATGTGGAGGCCCAAGAGGTGAGACCTCTTAAACATTTTGTGGAGGCCCAAGAGGTGAGCCATAAATATATAAATTTTTCTTATTTACGGAGCAATTCTACGGCGGTTAAGGAGGAGGAGGAGGAGGAGGAGGAAATGGCACTTCATACAGATGGCACTTCACTTTTGGCTGCTTTCCACTGGTTGGAGAAGCAAAGTCCGGGTCAATCCACTTGCTGTTCATTTTGATTAGCGTCAGCCTGTCGGCACTGTCGGTTGACAGGCGGCTGCGCTTATCGGTTATAATGCCCCCGGCTGCGCTGAACACCCTTTCTGATAGCACGCTGGCGGCAGGGCAGGCAAGCACCTCCAAGGCGTACAGGGACAGTTCCAGCCACGTGTCCAACTTGGAGACCCAGTAAGTGTAGGACGCCGAGGGATCGGGGAGGACAGGGGTACGGTCTGCCAGGTACTCCCGCAACATCCGCCGATACTTGTCCCTCCTGCTGATAGCGGGCCCCGCAGTGATGGAAGTTGCACGAGGGGGTGCCATGAACGTGTCCCACACCTTGGAGAGTGTTCCCCTGGTGGCTGTGGGCCTGATCGATGTTGTGGGACTCTGGGAGACCCTCTCCTCTCTGCCGCCAGCGATGGTGGGTGGGAAAATCTCCATCATGTTCTGCACGAGTTCCCTCTGGTATTCCAGCAATCGATTCGTCCTCTCCTCTACCGGAATAAAAGAGGAGACGTTATCTTTATACCGGGGGTCCAGGAGTTGCGAAGACCCAGTACAGTTTGTTCTCCACTATCCGGACAACACGTGTGTCCCGGGAAAAGCAGCCCAGCATGAAGTCAGCCATGTGTGCCAGACTCTGAATAGGCATGACCTCACTGCCCCCACCAGAAGGATCACTTGCCATTTCCTCCTCTTCCTCTTCCGCCTCCTCTCCGCCCCATCCGCGCTGAACCAATGGGACGCACACAGCCTGACTGCTACCCTCGCCGCCAGCATCCTCCTCCTCTTCCACAGCCACCTCCACGTCGTCCTCCTCCTCCTCATCCTCCTCCTCCTGCAACTGCCACCGTGAAGCAGACAAAAGTGTGGTCTGACTGTGTAGCTCCGTTGCGTCTCCTCCTACCCCCGTCTCCTCTGCGTGCA